>JAIUZE010002765.1:0-41482 GCA_022085475.1 Heliosperma pusillum | reverse complement strand
ACACGTAGGACAAAGTGTTTGTTCTCGTGATGCAGTTCTTTGGTTAGAAAGTGATTTATTTCTAAAAGACAGAGTGGGAGAAAATTTGAACTTGATGAAGTCCAAGAGCCACAAACCGAAAAGGACGACGGGGAAAACGTTCCCTCTTCGTCTGGCACGGTCATTATTCCTTCGGAACCTAGGAGGTCAAGCAGAATTAGTCATCAACCTGATAGATAACTTGGTATTATAGAGGAAGGTGATGACTATAATGTGTTACTTTTTTAAAGTAACGAACCTACTACCTACAAAACAGCCATTTCTAGTCCTGACCCAAAGCTATGGCTAGGAGCCATGTAATCCAATATGGATTCTATGTACGACAATCAAGTATGGGACTTGGTTGATTTACATAAGGAGGTTAGACCTCTTCAGTGTAAGTGGATCTATAAGATCAAAAGCGGCATAGATAAACATAATGATGTTTACAAAGCTAGATTGGTGGCAAAAGGTTTCACCCAAGTTCATGGTCTTCACTATGACGAAACCTTCGCCCAGTCGCCATGCTTCGATCCATAAGGATTATCTTACCGGTTGCCGCATTTCATAATTATGAATTGGCAAATGGATTCCAAAACCCCGCCTTCTTGAATGGGATTCTAGAAGAAGGAAGTGTAACATGACAAAACCAGAAGGTTTTGTTGGCTCCATGCAAACCTAAGAAAGGTATGCAAACTTAAGAGATCCAATCTATGGTCTAGCAAGCATCCAGGAGTTTGGAATCATGTTCGACCTTTTCCTGTCAGGTAATTAAACAAAAATGGTTTCACTCGAAGTGTCGAGGAACCGTGTTTATACATGAAGTTTAGTGGGAGTAAAGTAACTTTTCTAGTCTTGTATGTAGATGACATACTACTCATTGGGAATGATATTCCAATGCTCACTTCTGTAAAGGCGTGGCTAGGAATACATTTCCAAATGAAAGACTTAGGAGAGGCCCAGCGCATCTTAGGTATCCGGATCTATAGGGATAGATCTAAAAGGATACTAGCATTAAGTTAAGAGACTTATATTGATAAGATTCTTGATCGGTTCAACATGAAAGACTCTAAGAGAGGCTTTATTCCTATGGGAAGTGGGATCACTTTGAGCAAGTCAGAGTGCCCTACGAAACCTGAGGAGATTGAACGCATGAAATTGATCCCTTACGCATCAGCTGTTGGATCAATCATGTATGCTATGATGTGCACTCGTCCCGACGTTGCATATGCTTTGAGCATGACAAGTCGTTACCAAGCAAATCCAGGTGAGAGTCACTGGATAGCCGTAAAGAACATCCTTAAGTACTTAAGAAGGACCAAGGATTCGTTCTTAGTGTTTGGAGGCGAGACTGAGTTACGTGTAAAGGGTTACACAGATGCCAGTTTCCAAAAAGATAGGGATGATATGAAATCCCAATCCGGCTACGTTTATATGATGAATGGAGGAGCTGTTTGCTGGAAGAGTTTCAAGCAAAGCGTTACAGCGGATTCTACAACAGAAGCAGAGTACCTTGCAGCGTCTGAAGCTGCAAAGGAAGCTGTGTGGATTCGGCAATTTTTGGAAGGACTATCAGTAGTCCCTACTGCCAAAGATCCTATCACAATTTATTGTGATAACAGTGGGGCTATTTTTCAGGCAAAAGAGCCCAAGTCTAGTAACAAGTTTAGACATGTACTTAGGAAATATCATGTAATTAGAGATTACGTGGACAGAAAGGAAATTGACATTTGTAAGGTTGGGACAGATGACAACATTGCTGATCCTTTAACCAAGCCTTTATCAAAGGCTAAGCATGATGGTCATGTCGTCACAATGGGATTGAGACGTGTGCCAGAATTCCTTTAGATTATGTAATATGTAATAATTGAATGTTGTATTAATTATTTCATATATGATAATGGCATTCATTGTTCGAGTTTTATTTTAAACTCTTTTATTTAGTTTGACTAAATTTAATACTTTGTTTATCCGAATAGATTGTTGGACCCTATTCAAGTGAATAGGACGAACTTAGTATTTTGTCCCTAGTCACTCAATGAGGTGACGTCTCGAAATGACTAGATTGTAAGTCGATCGATGGTTGGTTCAGCACCATGGGGTCATGGAGATGACTGGTCGTTTACATAGACAGACTGTATGACACTCTGTCGGACAGTGACATTGTAGAGACCCTTAAATCAATTATTTGATGCCTGGTCGTGGCAGGGTCTTCTATCTTATTCCTATAAGTCGATTCTTTTGACTGGCGACCGTCTATCTGAGTCGGTGCAGTTTCCGATTGGTTTTGGTTGATGTTCTAGGTCGTGCCGTAAAAGGAGGCCGATGGACTTCTTCTGGATCATGGTGATCTGCATCATACAGAGTAGATGGATCAACAGGAATTGTCCACCCACGTTGGGTAAAAACATCTTTAGGCCACTCGAGGAGAAGTTACTGTAAATGCGTGGCCACGCTCGGAAAGAGATCTATGGTAGATTTTCCGGTCAGACAGTTACTCTCCCTATCGAGAAAACCACTCTAGATATTGTCAATCGCAAGTGCGACCTGAAAGACACCTTGCGTTGAGTGGGAGATGTGATAAAGAGACAAGAGAATCGGTGACGCACACTTGTGTCAGACAAGTGGGAGATTGTTGGAGTAGGTGTCCTCCACAATAGTGCGCCACATAATAAATCTTATTATGGAATATAATTGGGATATTTATTGACTATATATATGATTAGTCAGTTGATTAACGTAAATCAATAACGGTTGGCTGACTAGAGTTTGACGTTATTGTCGTATGACGGCGGTGATCAACTGATCCCTTTCGGTCACACCTAAAGGATGAAATCCAAATAGTAACTAATTATTTGTATACGATACAGTTAATTAGTACATTACATATATTCGATATGTATGAGAGTTAATTGTTAGAAATTGAGTTAAGAACTCAAATTCAATTAAGTTTATTTTTCAATTATGCGATAATTGACTAATAAATTTATATCTTATTTTAATACGATTAAATAAGATTTAACTTAGTAATTAATCGTTAAATTACTAAATTAGTTGAGGTTTTGAGATAGAGGTAATTAGTTAATTATATTTACAAAGAGTTGTAAAATAAATTAACTAAGCATTGTGGGACCCATTATATGTTGATATAATGGTAGAATACTACTTAAAATGTTAAGTACATATTATTCATTTATTTGTGTCATATAATTGTTATATGATCAAATTAACACTTAATTATACAAGATAATTAAGCATATGATTAATAAGTATTTGTGGGACAAATATCAAAAATCAAAATGGATCAAATTGAGGCTCACATGGCCGGTTATGGTGAAGTCAAATGGTGATGATGGTTGTTCTTATTCATACTCATAAGCAACATATGCTTATGACATGAATAGTAACATGATATCATTTTATTCACTACAACACATTACCACCTTACATGGCAATAAAATAAGAAGAAAACATCACCATTTTGTGATGAAAAAACCGGCCCTCTTGGCTATAAAAGGAGAACAATTGTTGTTCATTCCTTCACAAGTTCATTCTTATTTTTCCATACATCTCTCAAAACTAAAACTCTCTCTAAAACTCTTATATACTAATATTTACTAAGTATTACTAGTGTAGTAATATAGTCTAGTATTAGTAGTATTATATCTATCTTATTATCTAGTTAATAATAAGGGTAGATTATTTGGGTTAATCTTGGTGCAACTTAGAGGAGATCTTCTACCTTGGAGATTATTTGTGTTCAACCATATTTGTAGCTCAAGATCAACAAGAAGGAGTTCTTGTTGTGCCCTTATATTTTCCACATCAATGTGAGGAAATTTCTTCTCTTATATAAATGTCTTTATATTTGCATGCATGTTACATAGATCATTATAAACTAAATTAAAAAGTAATTTAGTAAATAATTAGAGAAGTCTAATTAAGGTCTATGGACTTTCAGTTCATGCCTTGAAAGTGTGGCGACACTATCTTATTGGTGTTCATTGTCGTATATTCACCGATCACAAAAGTTTGAAGTACATATTTACTCAAAAGGAGTTGAATATGAGACAAAGAAGATGGTTGGAATTGGTGAATGATTATGATTTTGAGTTGTTGTACCATGAAGGGAAGGCAAATGTTGTTGCCGATGCTCTTAGTAGAAAATCTTCTCATGCATTGAATGCTATGCGGGTATTACCTGATGATCTTTGTGCCGAGTTTCGAAAGTTGAAGTTGGAATTCGTGGAGCGTGGATTTGATTATGTTGGTGCTTTGACCGCCGAACTTGTTTTTCTCCGTGAGATCCGCGAAAACCAAGTTGATGATCTTACCTACAAGTCTATTCAAGCCAAACTTCTAGAAGGAAAAGCTAAAGATTTCAAGTTTGATGTCAAAGGTGTTCTTCGATTCCATGGCCGTTTGTTTGTTCCTAATGCTCTTGACTTGAGAAAGCGAGTTCTTGATGAAGCTCACCTCTTGGGTAAAGTCAAACGTCTTAAGATGTAACTTACTCGGAATCTCGCGTAAAGTCCGAAAACGAACTCGGAAATTCTAAATTAGACACGGGAAATTTAATTCTAAACTAAAACTAAATTTCGCTGAAAAGTATCCGTATAATATTTTTACTATAAAAATAGGGTACATTTGCGGGTGTTACAATCACCCCACCTTTTAAAAAGTTTCGCCCTCGAAACTTGAGTGAAAGAAAGATACCTTAATCGAATAAGCTTGGATATTTAATACGCATAGAAGCTTCCGTTTCCCACGTCTCTTCTTCAACATTGGCACATCTCCACAAGATTTTCACTAAAGGAACTACCTTACTTCTCAACTTCTTATCCTTGCGATCTAGAATGCGGATCGGCTTCTCTTCAAAGGACAAATTCGGTTCAAGCTCGGGCATTTCCATTTGAAAGACATGGCTTGGATCACTAACGTACTTTCTCAATTGAGAAACATGGAATACATCATGAACCTTAGCCAAATTCTGGGGCAAGTCCAACTTGTAAGCAACGGCACCAATCCTTTTCACAATATCAAAGGGTCCAATGTATTTCGGGCTCAATTTACCCTTAACACCAAACCGTTTAACACCCTTCATTGGAGATACTTTCAAGAATACTTTATCACCAACTTCAAATTCTAACGGTCTTCTTCGGATATCGGCATAAGACTTTTGCCGATCTTGAGCGGCTTTCATTCTATCACGAATGACCTTCACATGATCAATAGTCTCAACAAGAACATCGGGGCCTAAGTCACGAACATCACTCAATTGATTCCAATATATAGGACTTCGACATTTTATTCCATAAAGAGCTTCATAAGGAGCCATCTTGATCGAGGCATGATAACTATTGTTGTAAGAAAACTCAACCAACGGTAGACTCTTTTCCCAACTAGATTGGAAGTCGAGTGCACAAGCCCTAAGCAAGTCTTCTAAAGTCTGAATAGTCCTCTCGGTCTGACCATCGGTAGCGGCATGAAATGCGGTACTCATCAATAACTTACTACCCATGGCTTCTTGTAAAGCCTTCCAAAATCTCGAACAAAACCTCGGATCTCGGTCGGATATAATCTCCTTGGGAACACCATGGTATCTAACAATCTCATCAACATAGGCTTTCGCTAGTCGATCTAAACTGCAAGTCTCCTTGATCGGAATGAATCTAGCACACTTGGTCAAACGATCAACAACAACCCAAACGGCATCTTTACTTCCAACGGACCTTGGCAAAGCCATAACAAAATCCATAGAAATAGATTGCCACTTCCATAGTGGAATATCCAAAGGTTGTAGCAATCCACCGGGCCTCTTGTGTTCAATTTTCACTTGTTGTCAAGTAAGACATCTTCCAACATAAGACACAACATCGCCTTTCAAATTCGGCCACCAAAATTGCAGCTTCAAAACTTTATACATCTTATCTACTCCGGGGTGAATAGAATAAGGGGAGAGGTGAGCTTCATCAAGAACTCGCTTTCTCAAGTCAAGAGCATTAGGAACAAACAAAAGGCCATGAAATCGAAGAACACCTTTATCATCAAACTTGAAATCTTTAGCTTTTTCTTCAAGAAGTTTGGCTTGAATAGACTTGTAGGTAAGATCATCAACTTGGCTTTTGCGGATCTCACGGAGGAAAACAGGTTCGGCAGTCATAGCACCAACATAATCAAATCCACGTTCCACGAATTCCAACTTCAACTTTTGAAACTCAATACAAAGATCATCGGGTAATACTCGTATAACATTTAATGCATGAGAAGATTTTCTACTAAGCGCATCGGCAACAACATTTGCCTTCCCTTCATGGTATAACAACTCAAAATTATAATCATTCACCAATTCCAACCATCTTCTTTGTCTCATATTCAAATCCTTTTGAGTAAATATGTACTTCAAACTTTTGTGATCGGTGAATATACGACAATGAACACCAATAAGGTAGTGTCGCCACACTTTCAAGGCATGAACAACGGCGGCCAATTCCAAATCATGAGTAGGATAGTTCACTTCATGAACACTCAACTGTCTCGAAGCATAAGCCACCACTTTCCTACTTTGCATAAGTTCACAACCCAAACCCATCTTGGAAGCATCACAATAGACATCAAAGTCTACTTTATCTTCAGGTAAAGTCAACACCGGAGCGGTAGTCAACCTTTTCTTTAACTCTTGAAAAGCGGCTTCACAAGCTTCATTCCATACGAACTTGGTTTCCTTCTTCAACAATTGGGTCATGGGTCTAGCAAGCTTGGAGAAATCCTTGACAAATCTACGGTAATAACCAGCTAAACCAAGAAAACTTCGGACTTCTCTTACATCGGCCGGACTCTTCCAATCAACAATGGCCTCAATTTTAGAAGGATCCACCATTACACCTTTTTTAGAAATTACATGCCCAAGAAAGGACACCTTAGGTAACCAAAATTCGCACTTGGAGAATTTGGCAAACCACTTCTGACGACGAAGAACACCCAAAATAGTCCTTAGATGAATAGCATGCTCTTCTTCGGTCTTGGAGAAAATAAGGATATCGTCAATGAACACCACCACACACTTGTCAAGGTACTCACTAAATGTGCGGTTCATTTGATCCATGAAAATAGCGGGAGCATTAGTCAATCCAAATGGCATCACCTTGAACTTATAATGACCATACCTTGTACTAAAAGCTGTCTTCGGAATATCGGCATCACGAACGGGAATTTGGTGATAACCGGATCTCAAATCGATCTTCGAAAAAGTAGAAGCACCCTTTACTTGATCAAACAAATCTTCAATTCTTGGCAAAGGATACCTATTCTTGATTGTAATTCGATTCAATTCACGGTAATCAATACAAAGCCTCATAGAACCATCTTTCTTCTTCACAAAGAGAACGGGAGCACCCCAAGGCGAGGCACTTGGTTGAATGAAACCTTTCTCAATCATATCATCAAGTTGCTTCCTTAACTCTTTCAACTCGGTTGGAGCCATATGGTAAGGAGCTTTGGCTATGGGTCTGGATCCCAGTACAAGATCAATAGAAAACTCAACATCACGCTCGGGAGGAATCCCGGGCAAGTCTTCAGGGAATACATCCATAAATTCACGAACTATAGGCACATCTTCAATATTTGGCAAAGAGGTAGTTGAAGAAGTCACAATACACAAGTATGCTTGATGACCCTTTCTTAGCATACTTACCAATTTCATTGCGGAATCAAAGACACACCCTTTCGAGGATGAGATCCCTTATAGGTTATTCTAACTCCTAAAGTACTCTTAAAATAAATCTTTTGATCTCTACACTCGAACCTAGCATGATACAATGCTAACCAATCAATACCTAGAATTACATCGAACTCTCCTAGAGGAAACTTAAGGATATTTGCGGGAAAGATAGCACCCGAAATAGAGATTGGAACATTTGGATAAAGAGTAGAACAAGAGATAATATCTCCGGATGGTAAGGATATGGGAGTATCCTCACTAGATGTAGGCTTGATTGATAATTTATTAGCATAAGTCGAAGACACAAAGGACATAGAAGCACCGGTATCAAATAGAATAAGACACGGTTGCTCTAAAATTGAGAACATACCCGTAATAATCTCCGGATGAGCATCGACTTTGGCTCGGCTCAGAACGAAGATAGAACCCTTAGGTTTGGCAATTGGAGGGGACAACTTACGATCGGGACAATCATCATAACGGTGACCACTCTTTTGGCAAAAGAAGCAAATATAAGGTCGGTTGGAACATGATACACCGGGGTGGTGTGGAAGTCTACAACTGTTGCAAAAGCGACCTTGAGCTTGAGGTGGAGCATATGGCTTATGAACCACGTTAGAAGTAGCTTGGGGAATGAAAGGAGCAGGAGCTCTTGCACTTGCATTTGGAGGAGGATTGAATCTCCTCTTGTTGGCATAAGAGTTGGAGGAAGACGGAGTAAACGACCTCTTCCCATAGAAATTAGGCCTAGGAATGAAGGAAGGAGAGGGATTCTTCATCATTGCTTCCTCTTTGATAGCCCTCATGGAGTTCTCGGCCCATAGATCATCATCATACAACTCCCCAAAGGAAGTAGTATTTCTCCTCACCTTGCTTTGAAGTAAAGCACTCAGCTTGTTGCGGTAGTAGAAAGCTCGGTCCTCGTCATCTTTGATGAGCCTCGGAGCGAAGTGAGCAAGCTTGTTGAACTCCGTAGTGAAATCTTGTGCCGACAAGTCACCTTGCTTGAAGTCAATAAATTCCTTGAGCCTTTGTTGCTGTAGCTCATTGGGATAAAATCGACCTTCAACTAGAGCTTTGAAACAAGCCCAATTGAAATCATCTTCAAGAGTAGCGGTGGCGCTAGTAATCGCCCACCAATTATCGGCCTCCCTTACAAGGAAGTGCTTTGCAATTCTTACCTTGTCCTCTTCACGGACTTGGTATAAATCAAATTGCTTCTCCATTTCTCGGAACCATTCCGATAGCTCGGTAGGGTCCGGCTCTTCACCATAAGGTATAATCTTACTTTTGGCTATTTGACTAACTATCCAAGCGTAGCCTCCTTGGTGGTTATCTTCTCTTCGAGGGGGAACTTGGTTGGCTAGAGCAATAGCCGCATCTTGTTGATTCTTCATCACTTGCGTAAGAGCTTCTAGCATAACGTTATCTACTACTCGAGGTCTAACCATCTTCATAAGAAACAAAAACAAATTAAGGTAATCTTATCAATTAGCATAAACAAATAGACTACCAAGTAAAGTCATTAACTTCTACCCATCTCTCATTTATTATTTCAAGGTCAAGTAGTTTAAGTTTAGGGTTCACGTGTGTGCATCGAGAACGATAAAGCTCTGATACCAACTGTGACAACCCTCGCGAATGCGGAAATAAAACATAACAAGCATGTGATTTATATAACGGAAAATACGGTGTTTTTAAAACTTTTTACATGCTAAGATAAAAATACGAGGAATGTCAAATAATTACAAACCAAAGTAGAATATACTACAAGAGACGAACACTACAAGAAAACAACATTCAGGCAACTGATATTGGCGACTAATTTCAGTCGCTAAAATGAATTTGGCGACTGAAATCAGTCGCCAAGACCCAGCAGCAGTCATTAGTCGCCAAAAAAAATTCGGGCGACTAATTTCAGTCGCCAAATTTGGCGACTGAAAAAAGTGTCGCCAAAATGGGGAAATGGCGACTGAAATCAGTCGCCAAAATTGGCGACTGATAGGCAATGTAGTCGTCAAATTGGCGACTGATTTCAGTCGCCTTCAGTCGCCAATTTGGCGACCACTACAGTCTTCAGTCGCTAATTTGGCGACTGATTTCAGTCGCCAATCAGTCGCCAAAAGGCCTTTTAATTTGCAAAAATATAGGGGGTTTGGGGACTGAAAGTAGTCGCCAAATGAACATTTCAGTCGCCAAAAAACCTGTGATATTGCAAAAAAATTTCTGTTTTCATCCTGCCATTTCGTTACCATACCATACCTGCAAGTATACAAGAAAACAACCATAATTTCACACATTTACAACAACACGATGTGAAACGGACATCCTCATGTAGATAAAGAAAATTGTTTCAAGTTAACAAATCTTCTTAAACGTTAACAAACCGAGTTTAAACAAGCACAAGTCACAAGTTTCTAAACTAATATCAGAAGCCAAGGTTCATATTGGATTCGGCTTGCAGTCCACCACCCCCATTGCCTTCATCATAATCCCGCCGAAAGGGAGGCGGACCTTGGTTGCAGTTGTCGAACTTGCTTTTCCAAGCCTTGAATTTTTCTTTCATTATCCTTAATTCTTCATCCCTTTCCGCGTTTTTTCTTCTTTCCTCGTTAAGTGCGGCTTGGAGTCATCCCACGACTATCGGCTCGTAGGTTTGTTTTGAGGTGGACGACATTCTTCCCCTTGGAGTTTCGTAAAATACGTCCTTTGCCAACCCAATCCCGTAGACATTCCCTTTCTTGAAACCCTTTACCAAGTCGAACCAAATCTCGTTATCGGACTTGTCCGGTTGCCTAACTTTCTCGGCCAAAAAGGAATCCTACAAAATATAAACATTGTTATTAAAAATAGCTACAAAATTTGTTAAACATTCAAAAAATTGAACTTATTGTAAAAATACAAAAAATGGTTTGAAACTTACATATAAATCCTTATCTCTTGGTTTGATCCAATATCTTCTATTGTCTAGGAGTCGAGAATGGGTGTCAAGGAAGAGCTCCGGAGCTGTGGGCGTGTTAGCTTTTTTCTTCTTACCCTTCTAAAAGAAGAAATTAAAGACTTGTATAAGAAGATTTTAATAATAAAAAGAATTTAAGTTATAATTTTCAAATGGAGGAAAAAGTGGAAATTATAACTTACACCCAAAACTAGGTCCAGGAAAGATCGAGATCGTGCGTGATGCGACGGCTCAGCCGCTCCATCTTTCTTTCCTCCTTTTTTATTTTTGGATGCTTGGGCCGACCTAGCCTGAAACTCCGCAGTTTCATGATATTTAAGCATATCTTCATATGCACCACCTACAAGTTAAATAAGTATTATAAAATATGATAAAATGTGTAAAATTATAGCTATATACAAATAACAAAAACAATTAAATACCTCTCATATGCTCCGGCTCCTTCTTCCTCTTGACAACCTTATACATGTTGTCCCTTAACCGTCTAGTGCACGTCTCATTGTACCTTTGACGTACAATATACTCTATTCCGGCCGGCCAGTCAAATGTTTTCTACAATTTAAAAGATAAGTATTAGTAAAATAAATTATTAATTAAAAACTATAATAATATAAGAAAATATAAACAAAAATAATATACCCTAAAATTATTGAACCACTCCTCTTTTTGTGCAGAGGTAGCCTTGGTCCAACAAGTAGGAGCAACTCCCGTCATCTTCTGCTTTGTACTCTGAGTACAACCGCGTACAACCTTTTGAGACGAAAACCTGAAAAATAAATTATGGAATAGTATGCATTTATGGTAAATAATAATGTAATATAATTATAAAATAATAAATTAAAGACATTGGTGGTTGTCTTACCAAAACCCCGCGGGATCAAGTATCATCTTCCCTTCCGGCGTGAACTGGATCGTCTCCGATGTCTGATCCGAGGACTCATCGTCATTGGTCGATTCCTCGACCACTACCGGACTCTGCTGATCAATAATCTCCATCTCCTCCTCGTCGACTGAAGAAGTACTACGGCGTCTGTTTGAACCGCCGCCACGTTGTCTACCTCGACCTCCTGCCATCTACAATTACACAAATATTCAAATTGTTAGAAACGGTTAATAACATAAAAAACAAACATAAACATAAACTGTTAATAACATAAAAAAAAACATCAAATAACATAAAAAACTTAATTAAAATATATATAAATATATCTTTACCCAATTAATCATTATCATCATCAAATTCGTCATCATCATCATCACCATTTGATTCATTATCATTATCACTATCAACACCACCATCACCGTCAACTTGACCATCACCATCCTCGTTTTCTAAACCTTCACCCTCTTCATTTCCATTCTCATGGATGTCCTCATCAGGTGGAGACAACATAAACCCGCTAGATACTATTTCTTCTTGAAAAAAAAGTTGTATCTACTTGTGAGCGTGCTTTTGTCTTAAAGATTGCACACCACTGCTTTTGATTTCGATCATTCTTCGTGCTTGGATAAGAAGCGAAATATACTTGATTGGCTTGATGTGCGAGTATAAATGGATCATACTTTGAGTATGTCCGGGTATGATTCACTTCGACGATTTTATAACGTTCATGAACTTTCATACCGGCCACAGAGTTATCCTTCCATTCACACTTAAATAAGACAGTATTATAAGAACGCTCACGCCCATTATAGCTCAACTCAAATATATCCTCAACTATACCATAGTATTCGTTGTCATCAAGAGAAGAAATAGTAACACCATAATTGCACCTAGCCTTATTCTTACCGTAGTTGAATGTATGGAAATTAAATCCGTTGACCGAGTAACGATTCCATGTTTTCACCTCTCGTGAAGGACCAAAGGCCAAAGTCCTTATCAAATCATCTTGGATATTTAACTCAATTACATGGTTCCGAAACCATGCTGCAAATTGATCCTCATGGTTACTCCAAACATCATCTCTATTCACATTAGGATGCGCTTTAATGAAATCATTCACAAACTCCGTTTCATATGATTCCAGAATCTCACAATTAGAAAGAACGTAAAGGTGAGCACGATCATATTCTTTGTCATCCAAATACCTTGTTCCCCCAATTGATGAACAACTCTCATCTAGAGGTGATTCATCTAGGCCAACGCCCGCTAGCTCACACCCGAACCCAAAATACCACAAGCAAAAAGCCATCAAATCAAGCAACCTGTTCATCCATGAAAAACCTGAACGCCACAATCAGTGGGGAGTAACTCCGGGTTCTTCCAGCCATATCACAATAAACGTACATAAACGGAAATAATAAAGTAGAAGCATGCATATATAAATATACATGTGAAATACGAGAAGGATAAATAGGCAATTCAATATATAAAGATAAGAGCATATGAAGTACAAATCCGTAACCATCATATTATAGAAAAACTCGGGGATGACACTCTTAGGCAACCATACACTCTCACTAGGGCTTGCATCTCACCGTTAGCGGCATAAGTTTGATAAGATTCAGACTCGACAAACAAACCATGCCAAGTCATCCAAAGATCACAAATAATCAATCATATAATCATCCATTCAAACGTACAATACGTTGACGACATCTCTCACGGTAAATGACACGCACTAGCTGAAAGTCCATAGACCTTAATTAGACTCCTCTAATTAGTTGCTAAATTATATGTTAATTTAGTATTTAATGATCTATGTAACATGCATGCAAATATAAAGACATTTATATAAAAGAAGAAATTTTCTCACATTGATATGGAAATAATATGGGCACAACAAGAACACCTTCTTGTTGTTCTTGAGCTAATAATATGGATGAACAAGAAATCTCCAAACAAGAAAACCTCCTTCAAGTTGCACCAAGATGACACCAAATAATCTAGCCTTATTATTAACTAGATAATAAGATAGATGATATACTACTAATATTATACTATATTACTACACTAGTAATACTTAAGAAATATTAGTATATGAGAGTTTTTAGTGAGAGGAAGAATTTTAGAGAGAAGTGTAAAATTGCACAAAATGAAGTAGTTTAAAAATGAACAACCATTGCTCATTATAAGGCCATATGGCCGGACCACTTTGTCCAAATAAGGACTTATATTTTGTTTAATTTGATCACATGCATTAGAGTAGAGTGTTGTAGTATAAGTGATGATTATTTCTACTTGTTATGTCACTTTCAATTGGTAACAAAAGAGTGTAAACAAGAACAACAATCATCACCATATAACTAGCAATCTAACCGGCCACAATGGCCTAGTTTGGTCCATTTTGATTTTTGATATTTGTCTCACAAATACTTATTGATCATATAATTAATTATCTTGTATAATTAAGTGTTAATTTGATCATATAACAATTATATGACTCAATTAAATAAATAATATGTACTTAACATTTTAAGTAATATTTTACCATTATCTCAATATATAATGGGTCCCACAATGCTTAGTTAATTTATTTTACAACTCCTTGTAAATATACTTAACTAATTACCTCTATCTCAAAACCTCAACTAATTTAGTAATTTAACGATTAATTACTAAGTTAAATCTTATTTAATCGTATTAAAATAAGATATAAATTATTAGTCAATTATCGCATAATTGAAAAATAAACTTAATCGAATTTGAGTTCTTAACTCAATTTCTAACAATTAACTCTCGTACATATCGAATATATGTAATGTACTAATTAACTGTATCATATACAAATAATTAGTTAATATTTGGATTTCATCCTTTAGGTGTGACCGAAAGGGATCAGTTGATCACCGCCGTCAAACGACAATAACGTCAAATTCTAGTCAGCCAACCGTTATTGATTTACGTTAATCAACTGACTAATCATATATATAGTCAATAAATATCCCAATTATATTCCTTAATAAGATTTATTATGTGCCGCACTATTGTGGAGGACACCTACTCCAACAATCTCCCACTTGTCTGACACAAGTGTGCATCACCGATTCTCTTGTCTCTTTATCACATCTCCCACTCAACGCAAGGTGTCTTCCAGGTCGCACTTGCGATTGACAATATCTAGAGTGGTTTTTCTCGATAGGGAGAGTAACTGTCTGACCGGAAAATCTACTATAGATCTCTTTCCGAGCGTGGCCACGCATTTACAGTAACTACTCCTCGAGTGGCCTAAAGATGTTTTTACCCAACGTGGGTGGACAATTCCTGTTGATCCATCTACTCTGTATGATGCAGATCACCATGATCCAGAAGAAGTCCAGCGGCCTCTTTTTACGGCACACGACCTAGAACATCTCAACCAAAACCAATCGGAACGCACCGACTCAGATAGACGGTTCGCCAGTCAAAAGAATCTGTGACTTATAGGAATAAGTAGAGACCCTGCCACGACCAGGCATCAAATAATTGATTTAAGGGTCTCTACAATGTCACTGTCCGACAGAGTGTCATACAGTCTGTCTATGTAAACGACCAGTCATCTACATGACCCCATGGTGCTGAACCAACCATCGATCGACTTACAATCTAGTCATTTCGAGACGTCACCTCATTGAGTGACTAGGGACAAAATACTAAGTTCGTCATATTCACTTGAATAGGGTCCAACAATCTATTCGGATAAACAAAGTATTAAATTTAGTCAAACTAAATAAAAGAGTTTAAAATAAAACTCAAACAATGAATGCCATTATCATATATGAAATAATTAATACAACATTCAATTATTACATATTACATAATCTAAAGGAATTCTGGCACACGTCTCAATCCCATTGTGACGACATGACCATCATGCTTAGTCTTTGATAAAGGCTTGGTTAACGGATCAGCAATGTTGTCATCTGTCTGAACCTTACAAATGTCAATTTCCTTCCTGTCCACGTAATCTCTAATTACATGATATTTCCTAAGTACATGTCTAGACTTGTTACTAGACTTGGGCTCTTTTGCCTGAAAAATAGCCCCACTGTTATCACAATAAATTGTGGTAGGATCTTTGGCAGTAGGGACTACTGTTAGTCCTTCCAAAAATTGCCGAATCCACACAGCTTCCTTTGCAGCTTCAGACGCTGCAAGGTACTCTGCTTCTGTTGTAGAATCCGCTGTAACGCTTTGCTTGAAACTTTTCCAGCAAACAGCTCCTCCATTCATCATATAAACGTAGCCGGATTGGGATTTCATATCATCCCTATCTGTTTGGAAACTGACATCTGTGTAACCCTTTACACGTAACTCAGTCTCGCCTCCAAACACTAAGAACGAATCCTTGGTCCTTCTTAAGTACTTAAGGATGTTCTTTACGGCTATCCAGTGACTCTCACCTGGATTTGCTTGGTAACGACTTGTCATGCTCAAAGCATATTCAACGTCGGGACGAGTGCACATCATAGCATACATGATTGATCCAACAGCTGATGAGTAAGGGATCAATTTCATGCGTTCAATCTCCTCGGGTTTCGTAGGGCACTTTGACTTGCTCAAAGTGATCCCACTTCCTATAGGAATAAAGCCTCTCTTAGAGTCTTTCATGTTGAACCGATCAAGAATCTTATCAATATAAGTCTCTTGACTTAATGCTAGTATCCTTTTAGATCTATCCCTATAGATACGGATACCTAAGATGCGATGGGCCTCTCCTAAGTCTTTCATTTGGAAATGTATTCCTAGCCACTCCTTTACAGAAGTGAGCATTGGAATATCATTCCCAATGAGTAGTATGTCATCTACATACAAGACTAGAAAAGTTACTTTACTCCCACTTAAACTTCATGTATAAACACAGGTTCCTCGACACTTTGAGGACAACCATTTTGTTTAATTAACATGATCGAAACGGAATGATTCCAACTCCTGGTGCTTGCTTATAAGACCATAGATGGATCTCTTAAGTTTGACCAACCTTTCTAGGGTTTGATGGATCACAAAAACCTTAGGTTGTGTCATTGAATTCCTATTCTAGAATCCCATTCAAGAAGGCGGTTTTGACATCCATTTGCCAAATCTCATAATTATAAAATGCGGCAACCGCTAAGATAATCCTTATGGATCGAAGCATGGCGACTGGGGCGAAGGGTTCGTCATAGTGAAGACCATGAACTTGGGTGAAACCTTTTGCCACCAATCTAGCTTTGTAAACATCATTATGTTTATCTATGCCACTTTTGATCTTATAGATCCACTTACACTGAAGAGGTCTTACCTCCTTAGGTAAATCAAACAAGTCCCATACTTGATTGTCGTACATAGAATCCATTTCGGATTGCATGGCTCCTAGCCATAGCTTTGAGTCGGGACTAGAAATGGCTGTTTTGTAGGTAGTAGGTTCGTTACCTTCAAAAAGTAACACATTATAGTCATCACCTTCCTCTATAATACCAAGGTATCTATCAGGTGGATGACTAATTCTGCTTGACCTCCTAGGTTCCGAAGGAATAATTACCGTACCAGACGAAGAGGGAACGTTTTCCTCGTCGTCCTTTTCGGTTTGTGGCTCTTGGACTTCTTCAAGTTCAAATTTTCTCCCACTCTGTCTTTTAGAAATAAAATCATTTTCTAAAAGGACTGCATCACGAGACACAAACACTTTGTCCTCGTGTTTATTGTAGAAGTAATAAGCACGTGATTCCTTTGGATATCCTACAAAAAGACATTTGTCAGATTTGGGTGCGAGTTTATCGTCAGACTTATTCTTAACAAAAGCCTCGCATCCCCAAATTCTCATAAATGACAAATAAGGGACTTTTCCTGTCCATATCTCATATGGAGTCTGGTTTGCCGCTTTAGTCGGGTTTCGATTTAGTAAAAATATTGCAGATAAGATAGCAAAACCCCAAAAATAATCAGAAGCTTGTTAGACTCTCATAGATCGAACCATAATCTTAAAAAGTTCGGAATTTCTCTTTTGGAACACCGTTTAATTGAGGGGTTGTTTGTGTTACAGGAGGAGTCCAGTGTGATAAATACCACCATCTTTGCAAGGTGTGAATCAAATTCATGGTCAAGAGTATTCCCCACCACGATCGGATCGTAGGGCTTTAATCTTTTTATTCAATTGGTTTTCTACTTCATTTTGAAATTCTTTGAATTTTTCAAAAGCATCACTTTTATGCCTCATCAAGTAGACATATCCATATCTACTCAAGTCGTCGGTAAAAGTAATGAAGTAGTGATAAACACCTCTAGCTCGGATAGTCATTGGACCGCATACATCCGTATGTATAAGTCCTAATACTTCACTTGCTCGTGTCCCTTTTCCCGTAAAAGGAGCACGAGTCATCTTGCCTAGAAGACAAGATTCGCATACACCATAAGATTCGTAATCAAATGGTTTGAGTACCTTAGATGAAACAAGTCTCTTTATGCGTCGTTCGTTTATGTGCCCTAAACGACAATGCCAAAGGTATGATTGATTAGGTTCACCTGTTTTGAGCTTCTTGTTTTCTACATGATAGACCTCTTTTGCAATATCTAGAACATAAATACCTCCAATAGAAATGGCATCGCCATAAACCATTTCATTAAAAGCAAAAGTACAACAGTGGTTCTTAATACAAAATGAAAAACCTTCCATGTCTAACACGGAAATGGAGATAATGTTCTTGGTAAGAGTTGGTACATAATAGCAATTATTTAAATACAACTCTAAACCATAGGCAAAAGAAGAACGTAGGTGCCCACGGAAACTGCGGCTACCTTAGCTCCATTTCCCATGCGCAGAGGTCCCCTTAACCTTGGCTAGTGCTTGCACGTCCCTCAGCCCCTGTACATGATTACAAAGGTGAGCACCACAACCGGTTATCAATACCAAGAAGAGGGGTTACTAGCAAAGTTAATATTCACTATCTATAGAGTGATGAAAGAATTTTACCTGACGTTGTCACACACCGTCTCTTTCTTATCTTCAAGTACTTGGGGCAATTGCGATTTCCAATGCCCTTTGCCATTACAAAATAGAATCCGCCTCCCTGCGTGTTGTTGACTTGGGATTGGCCTTATAAAAGACCTTGGCCTTTCCCTTGCCGGATTTCTTGAAAAGAGTCTTACCCTTTCCCTTGTCCTTCCTCACCCCAAGGTTCATGTTCTTCATTTTCATGGAAAGAACATCCTTGGGTTCACTCCCACTAGCCTCCATGTCCCTATCCGCTTGGGTGAGGAGTGCATGGAGTTCATGGAAACTCTTGTCCATGCCATTCATGTTATAGTTCACCCTAAATTGGGTGAACTTAGGTGAGAGTGAATGAAGGATCTTACCCACCACCAAATTCTTCGGAATTGTGCACCCTAGACGCTCTAAAGTGTCCGCGTGCTCAACCATTTTGAGCACTTGTGGGCCAACTTTTTGGCCCCTTGAAGCTTAGTGGCAAAGAATTCGTTAATCGCCTCATATTGGAGAATTTGAGGGGCTTGCGAAACATCGACGTGATCTTCGTGAATATCGCATATGCATCAAGTGATATCAATTGGAGTTTGAGTTTGGTGAGATTGACCAAATCAAGACATTCTTGACGTCATTTGCGACCTTCAAATAAAGGTCATATTCGGCCCGAACCACCGCGGACGATCTTGGCGCGGGTTCGGTGGGGGGCTCTTCGACCAAGTAGCGAAGCACGTTATCGGATAACGCGGCGCTCTTGATCGTTGATTCCCATTGCCGTCATCCTTAGGACACACTTGTACATGACGGACCTCAACCATGAGTCTCTACCCAAGGGTTGCAAAGTTTGATGATGTTGAGCAGTATGCGAATTATGGTAACTACAACAAACAAAAAGAAAATATATAAACATTTCATTGGTAATTTTGTTACTGGAAAAAAAAACATTTTAACAAGTTAAGCATTCATATAATGACCTCTCACTAAATTATATAAATGATTCCAAGACCCATTTTTATTTAAAAATAGTCATCGCATGCTACCTTTATCTAGAAATGGTAAGTCGTTATTTGACTAATTCTACCCTTAGAACTCTTGGTTGACGGATTTCAACTAAATCCATCTCCTCGTCCCAAGATAACGCTTATCTCGTTGAGTCCAATCCAATTTTAGCTTGTGATCGTATCACCCTACTTACCCGAGGTAAAAAGGGACCCACGAGCGTGGTAGCCCTAATGAACACGGGATTCATAGGTGTTATTAATTGGTAAGGCTAATCTCAATTTTGTAAACATGTGAGAGATCTTGTCAATTTAGTTATTAATTCCCTATAAGTGAACTAAGTCGGTGAATTGTGAATAACGTTGAATTGACAATAACGGTAAATTAAATGCATGTGTGACGATTTTGGCATGAGCGGAAATAAAGCAAGCAATCAAGCAACAATAAAATCCTAGTATGGCCACCTAGCTAATCAAAAGTAACTAGATAGTTACAAATTCGGAAACCAACTCCTTGGTCCCTTGCCTCTTCACTTGGAACACCTTCCAAAATGGCACCGTCTTGAGGGAGTCACCGGTCTTTCATAAAAATAATTACAAATATACAAATATACAAATTCCTATTATACATTTATTCTATAAAATAAAATTATTAAATTATACAAACCGGCGATACGAGATCGCAATAAAATTACAACCAAACCGTTATTCCCTTACATTACGGGTAATAACGATTAAAAACAACTAGGCCATACTAGGTACAAAATTTGCATAAATTATTAAATAAATGACATTCATTCATTCAACCATAAATTAAATAAATTGCTGCAAAATTCATGCCAAAATCGTCCTAGATTCAATTCATGCTCATTGTAGCTCGATTTTTTTTCGGGATTTATTGATTTTTAACCATTAAAAATCACTATCAACATTTAAATCGCATTTAAATTCAAACTAATTAACTAAACTGATTTAGAACTCAAAATTAGTCACTACTAATTTTTTTGGTCATTAATTAGATCGATTTGATTTTATTTTGCTAAATATTACGGTTTAATCATAACAATTATGAAATAAAACCAAAATAAAATATAAACATCATAAAATTTGAAACCAAAATATTTGTACATTCTGGAACAATTCCAGGAACTATAAAAATAAAAAACATTTGCTCAAAAAATTTAAATTAATTTTATGAACAAATAGCTTTGAATTTAATGGTTTTATCAAATAAAAACATTAGATATAGTAAAATAGTGAAACAAATTATGAAATTTCACCAAGAGTATCAAAATCAGAATGTTAAATGTAAAAAAACATTTCAAGACCAGAAATGGACGTTTCAATTTTATGAACATTATAATCTCATATTATCGACTTTTATCGTATAAAAATCAATAAACATGCAATACATAAGTAAAAGTCACTAAATTTTACATACAATATTTTAGAAATGCATGTGAGATCGTATTAAAATTTCATGGCCAGAATCAACATGCAACTATTTTTAGTTAACTTTTAACTCATAAAATGCATGTTAACTCGGTTTAAACGCCAAAAATCAAAATAAATAGCAAATTAATCCCTAAAATCACTAAATTTAACCACAAACATTTTGAGATCAGTAGGTATACATTCACCAAACATTTTCGTCAGAATCGTATTTTAACTCAAAATCTTTGATTTATTAGTTATCTTATAACTTTAATAAAAATGTCCAAAATGAACATGCATGCTACAAGCTAGCTCTGATACCACATGAAAGTCCATAGACCTTAATTAGATTCCACTAATTATTTACTAAATTACTTATTAATTTAGTTTATAATGATCTATGTAACATGCATGCAAATATAAAGACATTTATATAAAGGAAGAAATTTCCTCACATTGATATGAAAAATATAAGGGCACAACAAGAACTCCTTCTTGTTGTTCTTGAGCTAATAATATGGATGAACACAAATAATCTCCAAAGTAGAAGATCTCCTCTAAGTTGCACCAAGATTAACCCAAATAATCTACCCTTATTATTAACTAGATAATAAGATAGATATTATTCTATTAATATTATGACTATATTACTACACTATTAATACTTAATAAATATTAGTGTTTGAGAGTTTTAGTGAGAAGATGAGGTTTTTGAGACAAGTAAGGAAACAAGCACAAAATGAAGTGGTGATAAAATGAACACAATTGCTCATTTTATAAGCCATTTGGCCGGTCCATATTGTCCAAATAAGGACTCTTATTTTGCATAATTTGATCACATGCATTAGAGTGGAGTGTTGTAGAACAAGTGATGATTGTTTACTACTTGTTATGTCACTTTCAAAAGGTAACTAAGTAGTGTAAACATGAACAAAAATAATCACCTTGTAACTACAAGCCAACCGGCCACAATGGCCTTAGTTTGGTCCATTTTGATTTTTGATATTTCTCTTACAAATACTTATTGATCATATGGTTAATTATCTTGTATAATTAAGTGTTAATTTGATCATATAACAATTATATGACTCAATTAAATAAATAATATGTACTTAAAATTTTAAGTAATATTTTACCATTATATCAATATATAATGGGTCCCACAATGCTTAGTTAATTTATTTTACAACTCCTTGTAAATATAATTAACTAATTACCTCTATCTCAAAACTCAACTAATTTAGTAATTTAACGATTAATTACTAAGTTAAATCTTATTTAATCGTATTAAAATAAGATATAAATTTATTAGTCAATTATCGCATAATTGAAAAATAAACTTAATCGAATTTGAGTTCTTAACTCAATTTCTAACAATTAACTCTCGTACATATCGAATATATGTAATGTACTAATTAACTGTATCGTATAAAAATAATTAGTTACTATTTGGATTTCATCCTTTAGGTGTGACCGAAAGGGATCAGTTGATCACCGCCGTCAAACGACAATAACGTCAAACTCTAGTCAGCCAACCGTTATTGATTTACGTTAATCAATTGACTAATCATATATATAGTCAATAAATATCCCAATTATATTCCTTAATAAGATTCATTATGTGGCGCACTATTGTGGAGGACACCTACTCCAACAAGTAGTGCTTATGGCTAGGATCTAATGACGGTCAAAGCTGGTGTAGCAGTGTTTTCGGTAGAAATTTCCCTAAAAATCACTTTGAACGGTGGTCGAGAAGCACTATTAGTGTCAAATCTTGTGCTCAAATTGAAGATCTCTACTAGACGAACGTTTTGCCGTAGTAGTTTAACGAAAATAGTGCTTATGATTAGGAATTAATGACGGTTTGGGTATGTTTTCACATATATTTCTACCTATAAAACAATTTTACGTAAGAGTTAAAAAACCTTACGTACATTCTGGTTACCCCACTGAAATATTCCGCCTCTCCATTAATTTAAGGCAAATTTATCGAAAATAACCTAACCTTTGTTAAGTGTTTCAAAAATAACCCACCCTTTAAAATTATACAATAATTATTCAACTTTTGCATTTTCGTCACAAAAATATCCCACTACTCAACTATCTTGCATTTTTGTAGAAAATTATGGAATTATATTTTGCATGGAAAAAAAAAGTGTAATCAAATTTTTTTTTTTTAGAGTTTTAGATATTTTCTGTAAAATAAAAAAGTATTCTTTTAAAGTTTAATAAAGACGGATTTTCTTATTTCTACAAATTCTCCCTCTAGTTCATTTTGTGGTGAATGACTATCAGTGAGATAAATAAAGTTACGATGGTGAACATATGGTTTGTTATACTTACTAGTTTTAATCCTGTGCAAAAAAAAAATGCACGGGTTATTTTTAAAATTCCAATATGCAAAAAATATGTTAATAACTTATACGAATATAATTAGAGTTACTGTTCTCAACTAATAATTAAATGACATAGATGATGTATAATTATAACATACTCTTTTAAAATTCTAAACTCGTGCCAAATTAATTTATTACAGTATGTTTCTAATACATAATATTGACCTTTTATTTTTTTTACTATCCATTTTTCAAGTTTTTTTTAATAAACTAATACTTATTTGAGTATTTTTTTATGGTATTCTTGAGTTTTTTTTACACTATAATACCTGTTTAATATAGTAATTATTTTCATTTTGATTACGCCTTTTCCGATTTTTAAAACCTTTGGGCCAATCTTTTTATTTTATTATTTTAATTTCTATCTTTACTAAGTGTTGATTTTTTTTGGATGTATATTTTAAATTTTATTACTAACAAAATTTTAGATCTAGTCATTCGAACGGATAAAATATTTTTAATTATTTCATTTACTATATGTGTATTGATTGGTGTATGTGTGTATTGATTGGTGTATGTGTGTATTGATTGGTGTATGTATGTATTGCTTGGAAAGGTTTAGAAAGAAATTAGTTCACCTAAAATTTAGGAAACCAAGTTGATAAAAATTAACTTTGAAATAGAGGAATTAAATACCACAAAAAAAATGTGTGTGTGTGTGTGTGTGTGGGGGGGGGGGGGGTCCTTTCACTTTCCTAAAAACTAGGAGCCAAAAAAATTTGGCTAAATGTTTTTGCTTTTACTAGTTTTAAACCCGTGCAAATTGCACGGGTATGTTTTTTCAATTTTTTTTATCGAAAAATGTAAATTTTCATGATTAAGTTTTTTATTGGTTAATTATCTTTTCTTAAAATAATTACGGAAAATTCACGCGGTACCCTTGAGGTTTGACGTTTTGCACGATATGCCCAATTTTTACATCCGAAAATGTTTAAGAGGCCATAACTCGTGTTTACGAGCTCAGAATGTGACAATTTTTTTTTTCAAATCGAACATCTTTTCGAGAACTACGAATTGAAAAAAAAATTATCGAATTTGGAACCCATGACCAAGAGATATGGTCATTCAAAGTTTTTTCGATTAAAAAAACTTTGAAATACAAAAACTCCTAGCCACGATATCCGAATACGACAACTTTTTTTTTTTCAAATCGTAGTTCTCGGAAAGATGATCGATTTGAAAAAAAAAATCATCACTTTCTGAGTTTGTAAACACGAGTTATGGCCTCTTAAACTTTTTCGGATAAAAAAATTGGGCATATCGTGCAAATTGTCAAACCTCAAGGGTACTACGTGAATTTTCCGAAATAATTATCTATAAAATATTTTTTTAAAATAAAGTGGAAATCTCCCTCCTTTTTGTTCACCAATTTTGAGTTGCAAATGTAAATTCGAGTTATATAAAAGTAATATTTTAGACTTTAGATTTGAATTATAAATTTCATTTGCAATTAGCATAAATGATACGTTATGCAAGGTCGATTGGTCGAGTGGTTATATATAGTACAATATGTTTTCTTGTTAGTTAAATTAGAGTTCATTCTTTCTTTTATGAGTGGGGGAGCTTCAAATGGCCGACTTATTTAATGATGAAACAAAATTTATTTAAATGAAAATTAACACAAAATTGTGAAATAGCACGGGTTTGATCGATAAGCTCATGCCCATGCAAATTCTTAAACCCATTTGGCATGCTGTCAAACTCGTGCACAAGACCCGTGCTTGTTTAAAATGAATATTTTGACCTATTTTTCATTTAGTACAGATTGTTAAACATGTCTGAATGAAAATTTCTATTTTTGACCCGTGCATATTTAAGACGATCAATCAAATTATTGAATATTCAAATTCTTATATTTTTATTTTTTTTCTCACTTCTCAAATTTCAAAAACGATTAAATTAAAACGTAGCAATATGGTATACCTACAACGTACTATATATCAATTATAAGCGAGAGCGTAGTTGTGATCGTGGTAATTAGGCTAGTACAATTAAGTTAAGCACAAATGAACGAAACAACTTTCCCATTAATGTAGTGTAAATTAAATTCCAAACCTTGTCTTATCTTATTCCCACACCGCCTCACCCGCAGTATCTCCTCTCTTCTTTTTATTCAACTCCTTTATTTGAGAAACTCAGTTAACCTACATATTTTAATTTCATTTGTTATCAAATTAAATGATTTTCCGAATGAAAATCATCCTTATTGGAATAATTTGTATGTATTACACTATTACGTGATAAGTACCTCATCCAATTTTGATTATATTATGGTTTTTTTTTATTTTTAAGTTTTATATCATTTTTAAACCGAGTTTATGTAATTAATTTTATAGAGTTTCATAAATGCATTTGATTCATAACGTATATTTAATATTTACTTGTACTATGTTTCTTTTCCTCAGTCTCCATGAGCTAAATTATTTTTTTATGTAAAAATCTAGATATATGTTTAGACTTTTTTTTTCTATTTTTAAAATTTTTGGATAATTTTTATGATATTCATTACCGTAACATTCTTTTTAAAAGAAATATGCATTTCTGTTTTTTAAGCGTCGTTTTTTTTTGTACAACCGTAATTTTTTTATATTGTATGATGTTTATCATTTTGATTTTATTTTCAGCCACCAACATTGATTTTTATTTTTATTTTTCCAAATCATTATATTTTGTAACGGTTGTATTCTAAAATTTATGCAAGTAAAATTTAATTAACATTAATGAAAAATATTATTGATTACTCATATTATTATATAATTGGTTGATTTTTTTTCACTTGATTATTTACTTATTTGTTATGTAGTTTTTTTTTTGTATATTGTTGTATAAGTAAACCATATATTTAATTGATGTAATTCAATACTGTCTAAACAATAATTAATTCCAATGAAGTAGTGGTCCCTTGAAAATCTTACTTTTAAGGATTGATCTAGATACATGGTTGTTGCATTAATAAGTGAGAATTGTTCTACATCTGCCTAGCTAGTGTCTACTACATAACAACGCAACTTTCACGATATTTTCACATTTACAAAATACTTAACACAAATATATCATTGAAAACCCACATAAAACAATGACAGAACCTTGCAATTTATGGATTTTGCAACCTTCATATTTTTATTTCAGTGTAATATGTTTAGCATACATCTCTCTTATTCTCATTTATTTTACCTTTCTATTGATCAAACGAACCTATTTTATTTAATTGAAATTTTAGATCTAACTGGGTTGTTTCTCTTTATTATTTTAATGCAAGTCGTTTTTTAAAAGAAGTAAAGAACTTTAAATCTATATTTTATTATCGAATTCATCCTTTTTTTTCTTCTCAAAATTCATCATTTGAAAATAATTTTATGCCAATAGTAATTTTTCTCAAGTTTTTATCATTTTTTCGAGTAGTTTATTCTATTGTTTTTTATTTTATTTGTATTACATTATCTTTTTTCACAGTTCGGTTTACTCCGTATGATAGTCTATAATTATATAAATAATTTCATTTGAGTCGGTTGTATGGTGTAAGTAATTAATTCACAACCTAAGTAGTGGTTCCTTTAAAAGTCCTTCTTTTAAGGAGAGCATGCCAAGTAAGCTTCTTGGTTGTTGCTTTAATAAAGAAGGATTACTAGTAGATTACTAGTAGATTTTTGCTTTTATTACTAGTAGATTCTATTTATTTTACATAGTATAAAAAAAATTAAAATTTTCGATTTTGATTTCTTTACATAATATCAAATTTTAAAGTTTTATTAAAGTAACTTTATAAAATATTATTCCTTAATTTGCTAAAAAAAAATATGCATTTTAGTTGAGTAATGGGATATTTTTGTGTCAAAATGCAAATGTTGAATTATTATTGTTTAAGTTAAAAGATAGAGTTAATTGTGGAAGACTGGACAAAAGTTGGTTATTTTTGTTAAATTTTGCCTGAATTCAATCATTATTTCATCCTAAAAAAACAAAAAAAAAACTGCACCATTTGCCAACTGTCTTCTCCATCTGTACAACTCCTGTCGTTGCCTGGAATAATTGACAATATAATCGGTGATTTGCTGCCAATTTTGTCCCCAGAATAGTCGATCATCAATAAAATTGTTTGCGCATCACATTTATTGTCATAAAAAAAAAGAAAAAAAAAAGAAGAAGATGAGGGAAATATTGCACATCCAAGGAGGGCAATGCGGGAACCAAATCGGATCAAAGTTCTGGGAGGTGATATGCGACGAACACGGAGTGGATAAGTTGGGTCAATTCGGAGGTGGTTCTGAAGAAGTTCAGTTAGAGAGGATTAATGTTTACTTCAATGAAGCCGCTGGTGGACGCTACGTCCCTCGTGCCGTCCTTATGGATCTTGAACCTGGTACCATGGATAGCATCCGATCCGGTCCTCTCGGTCAAATTTTCCGTCCTGATAACTTTGTCTTCGGCCAATCCGGTGCCGGTAATAATTGGGCTAAAGGCCATTATACCGAAGGCGCTGAGCTCATTGATTCTGTTCTTGATGTTGTCCGTAAGGAGGCTGAGAACTGTGATTGCCTCCAGGGTATGTATCTACCCTTGTCTTTTCTTTCTTGCCATTTTTTCAAAATTATTAAGGAAATGGTAGGGGAACATTTGTGGTGTCCTTGGTGGATGACAAATGGACTAGTCCCATTGACATATCAAATTACTCATAGAAAACATTCGAAAGTTAAACAAATGAATGAGATACCCTAAAATGAAAATGGTAAACAAATGACCGGGACGGAGGGAGTATTATTCATTCATACATTCATGATCACATTCAATGATTCAATTATTCAAACATATGGTTATTTCTTATTTGATGATCACAGTCGATCAATATGTAAAAATGACCATACCTTGTGGTTTGCTGCTTGTTTATTTGATGATCACATTCAAACAACGAAGAAGCTACTCATTCAAACATATGGTTATTGCAACTTTGAAAGCCTTTAGCATTGCTGATTCAATACCCATGCGCTATGTTACTTTTTCAACATACACTGCCATTTGTACATGGATTTAGATTTTTAATTTTTATTTTTATTTTTTGGAGTGTCAGACCCTTTACATTTACATTTAATATTACGTATTATATCACCTAAGTTATTAATTGTATGGCTACAGGTTTCCAGGTATGTCATTCTCTAGGAGGAGGAACAGGTTCTGGCATGGGGACTCTTTTGATCTCAAAGATAAGGGAGGAATACCCAGACAGAATGATGCTCACCTTCTCTGTTTTCCCATCTCCAAAGGTGTCTGACACCGTAGTTGAACCCTACAATGCTACACTCTCTGTCCATCAGTTGGTCGAGAATGCTGATGAGTGTATGGTTCTGGACAATGAAGCCCTCTATGATATCTGCTTTAGGACCTTGAAGCTCACCAATCCCAGCTGTAAGTAATCTCGATCCCATCAAGATAACCACACTTGTATTTCTCCACTCTTCACCCTAAAAGAATTGACCAATTTCTATACTTCAGATCTAGGTCTCTATTCCCATCCGAATTATTTGTTTCAGCCAATTAATGGTTTTCATGCCTGGGACTGCAGTTGGTGATCTCAATCACTTGATTTCAGCTACAATGAGTGGTGTGACGTGTTGCCTCCGATTCCCTGGTCAGCTCAACTCGGACCTAAGGAAGCTCGCCGTGAACCTCATCCCATTCCCTAGACTTCACTTCTTCATGGTGGGTTTTGCGCCGCTCACATCTCGTGGATCCCAACAGTACGTGTCCCTGACAGTCCCGGAGCTGACTCAGCAAATGTGGGATGCCAAGAACATGATGTGCGCTGCAGACCCTCGTCATGGGAGATACCTAACAGCCTCGGCCATGTTCAGGGGAAAGATGAGCACCAAAGAAGTGGATGAACAGATGATCAACGTACAGAATAAAAACTCATCCTACTTTGTTGAGTGGATCCCAAACAATGTGAAATCAAGTGTGTGTGATATCCCGCCAACAGGTCTTAAGATGGCTTCCACATTTGTAGGGAACTCGACATCTATCCAGGAGATGTTCAGGAGGGTGAGCGAACAATTTACAGCTATGTTCAGGCGTAAGGCTTTCTTGCATTGGTACACTGGAGAAGGGATGGACGAGATGGAGTTCACGGAAGCAGAGAGCAACATGAATGATCTGGTGGCAGAGTATCAGCAATACCAGGATGCTACTGCTGAGTACGAGGAAGAGTATGAGGATGGTGCTGAAGAAAATGAAGAGGCCTAGACTATCTTTTCTTCTTCTGCCTTTCCTTTCCTTAAAGCTTAAACTTTTGCTGTACCTTTTATCTTTTTTTCATGTGTTTTTTTTGTGTCTGTTTGCATTTTCGGAATTTTGGGAGTGAAAGTCTACTAAGGTTGTGTGTTATTATCGTATAAAACTTTTTAATCTTTGATTGAATACTTTTAAATACAAGAGCCGGTGTTGAGGCCTTGAGGGTCTTTGGCTCTTTCCTCTCCAAGTAATTGAATTAGGCGTTGTTTCAGGGGCTTGGAATCAGTAGGCACTAGGCAGTATTAAGACTATTAACTGAGGCGTGGACTCGTGGTCATGGTTAAATAGAGCCTCCTTTGGAGTCGTTAAAACTAACATGACACTTGAACCTGTAAAAACGAGAAAAGGAATTCTACATGAAATTATTCTTTGCATAGGTTTATAACCCAGCTTCAACATCCCTTTTCTCAAACAAAAAAAAATCACAAATGCCACTTCCATGCAATAAATACTACTCCCGTGCTAAAAAATGAACGAGCTTCCTTATTAAATTTGTAATAAATAAAGGAAAAATGGGAGTTAAATATACACCACATTTAGAGGGAATTAAATGATCTATATGGCTAAATATACACCACATTTAGAAGGAATTAAATGATAAATACAACCCTTTGTATTTCCAATTGACATCATTCTAATAATGTCACTCACCTAAATTTTCTATATACCTCTCCTTGCCTTCTTGGATTAATGAAAGGAGAAAGGCCGTTCAAGTCAAACTTTCACTCTCTCTACCTCATTAACCAGTTTAAATACTTACTAACACATATCTAGGCGTCGTTTGGTTTCCCATTCAATTCATGGAAAGTTTTAAATCCCATGAATTGTAAAAAGGGGAAGGTGCTTGGTTGCCAATTTTTTTGGTAAAATGTAGCATTTAATTTTCGTAGGAGTTTTGAATGCCTATATAATGGAGTAAATAAACTACCCAGCCCCCCTAGGTAGTTCAAACAACTTTTCCGAATTCATGTGATTTTGCATGCAGAAAAATAATTCCCATGATTCGGATTTTCCAATGTCAATTAAATTCCCGGATGAACCAAACGACACCTTATAGGGCAATGATGAATCCACTACACATTTACTAATGTCACTCAAATTGTAAAAGGTGAATAGTAAAACATCGATATAATAAACTCATATTTGAGCGGCATTAAACAAAACGGTTGTGACGTTATCATCACCCTATTTATATGCTTGAAACTGCGTAAATTTCTGAGGCTCCAGAGACGGCTTGGAAAATATAAGGAAGAGCATTCACACGTAGGGACGAAATTAGGTTAAAATGTTACCTAGAACTGAAACATTAATCTGATCACATTTTTTTCTTTTTGAAAAGAATCGTGTCATTGCGGATTTTTTTCCCCAAAAAACACTTGTCGGAGTCGTGGCCCATATAAACAATTAAAGAAGAAGATATGTGATTGAATGAGGGCCGTTAAGAGTTGGTCTGCCTTTAGACGAGATATTTTCATTTGAAACAGTAAGACGAAGTTTTAAGAACAATTATATAAAAATGTGACCACCTTTATTAAAAATACTAAATGTTAGAGTATATTACGGTATTAGAGTGTAATGTTAGAGTGTAATACCATGATAAATTACAACTTATAAATTGTATAAATGTAAATTGTATTAATGAATTGCATTGTGTTTAATTACAACAATATCCTATTTATAAATAATATAAGGGTAGTTATGATAATAGTGTGACCCTTCATCAAGGGTCACATTGATTCACCAAGGGGTGTGAATGTCGGTATTGGATTTCAATACCGTAATATACTCCAACACCCCCCTCAAACTCATGGCAATTTGTAAAAAATTTCCATGAGTTTGGAAAGTAATATATAAAAAAATCATCACTTTTACTTGATGCTTAGCGATTAATCAACCGTTTGTTGCCGGTATAATGTCAACCATATTTCTTTTCGTTGAACCAAGGAACGCCATTCTTTTCGGACCTCGTCACATTTGCTTTAAGGGAACGCCATTCTTTTCGAACCCTTTAAATTTAAGTTGAACGGGAACGTCTTTCTTTTCGAACCCTTCAATTTTAATGAGGCGGGGAGCGCATTTCTTCTCGAACCCACTGATTTTACACCGACGAGATACATGTTGTTGTCGAACATCTCGCGTTACGATATTTCAAGTTTACTCACGCTAGAGATTTTTTCATAACAATGCACCATATTCTATCCTGAAGATCATGAATATGGTTACATCACCATCTTGATGCAAAATTGATCGATAGTTACCGGGCCTTTTGTCTTGCCAAATTAAAAGTGTGAAGTGTAGCCGTCGTCACTAGGGCTGTTGTAATCTCCACTGCAATTATTTGGCGACATGGCAAAATTAAATAAGTCTTGATACAATTCATAATGGCACACAGAAGTCTTTCACGGAAGAAAACAAATCCAAAGTCTTCACGCAGAGGACTATCATAGCAAAATATGTTATTGTTTTTCCACGTAGAATAGAACAGACCGAGCACTAATGTTTAGTTTTGATGCAATTTCTGTGTGCAGCGGAAGCGATAGATTTTAGGCCGAGCGGATCCCGCTCTGATACCATGATAAATTACAACTTATAAATTGTATAAATGTAAATTGTATTAATGAATTGCATTGTGTTTGTTTTACAACCCTATCCTATTTATAATAATACAATAGGTAGTTACACAAACTATTATGTCCCTTCACCAATGGACACATTGATTCACCAAGGGGCATAATATCGGTATTACACTCTAATACCGTAATATACTCTAACATTACACTCTAATACCGTAATATACTCTAACACTAAATGAACCTTTATGAACTACGATAAAACAGTTACAAACCCCGGTGTTTTTGTTTGAAATGGAATTGTCCTTATGACACTAAGAACTTGCGAATGGGCCGCGCAAGCAAAAAGCTAAAATTGGGTCGGCGGAAGGAGGCGATTAGCAATTTGCCATGTTAATATGTTACGTATAAGATACGGAGTATATTCAATATTCAATTCCATTTCAATTTTAGTGACATGATATCTCCGTAAAACAAAACTGCAAGCTTTTCCATTTGTTTGATCCCCATACCTGATAGTCTGATACCTCCTCTCTCCTCCTGTCATTGACTCATTCATCGCTTTCAGGTACTTTTGAATTACCTTTTTGTTAATTCATCAATTCAAATTAAGTAAGGTTTCGTGTAGTGATGATAATATACATTGATGCTTTGTGTGGTACATCTGCCGATTTATAAATTGATAGGGACGTTGTTGTTGGATATTCTGTCACAGATGCTATCAAATACTTCGTACAATTAAATAAATACGGTTAATTTGTTCAAAACAGCACTATCAATCAATCATCAGATTATAATAAAGAGCCTTAACTGCATTGGTGTCTAGTAGCCATTTACAGAGGCGTATTAATTTAATCTAATCAAATCAAATCAAATAAATTTGTTTTTTTTTGTTGTTGTTCACTTTGGATTGGCCATAAATTGCAGTACTGTGTTTTGTAAATTTGTAATCTGCATCTCGCTTGGAGTTGTTGGGCAGACTCACATGGATGCTTCAGGTGGTCAAGGCCTCTATCCGCTCCACCGTTGCAAGACTCTTCATTTTGTTTGTCTTCACTACTTCTCCCCTTCTACTTTATCATTCTTCTTTCCTTTCCACTCATTTTTATTATGTATTATAACAGGTGAGACATGCGCAAGGCTTTCACAATGTTGCAGGAGAAAAAGACCACCAGGCTTACTCGTCCTACGATTATCTAGATGCAACCTTGACTCCCCTTGGCTGGGACCAGGTTCTAATTTCCGCCTGCTCCTTTTCAAATACTCTTACCACTCCATATCACCTTTTCTAAATTAAATATGGAGCATTCATTCCTTCCCTTATTCTTTCCTGCTGCCATAACAGGTTGATAATTTGCGCAACCATGTTCAGGCTACTGGTTTGTCCAACAAAATTGACTTAGTTATCGTCTCTCCTTTGACAAGGTATGCATCTCGTACCATGAGTACACCTTTTTTGTTTCTCTCCAACTCTTTTCTTTGCAACCCCATAATTTGTTCTCTAGTCATTCCAACACCATTACAAAGTTTAGGATACATTTTCACTGTGGCTCTACGATGATGCTAACCTAAAGATAGATGTTTTAATAATGATGGATGATGCCAAAATGTCATTATTGCACTTCTAATTGATAGATATACTTGTATATACTCACATTGGATGGCTTATCTACGGAATTCTTAGGTCGAAAGAGTATATCATAAACTCTGGAGTCTGGACTCATCAGCTACCAAAAAGTTTAATAGTTTTTCTTTTAGGAAAAAAAAAACTCCAACTAAAGGAATGCCATAAACTCGTAATCTGACTGTACTGTGTCCTTGATTTGCTCAATCAATTCCTCATCCTGAAGCTGTGAATTTGGATAGGACTTTGCAAACAGCTGTAGGAGTTTTTGGAGGCGGTGAGTATTCTGATGGTATAGATGTATTGCCACTCATGGTGGCAGATGGAGGGAATAGTGGTCGCCCTGCAATATCAAGTTTTAACTGCTCTCCCTTTTTAGCCGTTGAGCTCTGCCGAGAACTCCTGGTATGTCATCTTAGTTACAGGCTGATTTTCAGATGCTTTAATCCTTTTCATTGTGATTAAAAAAACATCACATTTTTTGCATCATTTTATGCATTTGCTTGTGAGCTTGCCCTAGCTCCCACAGATTATTGTTGTTGGATCAAACCTAATCTTCAGGGTTTCAAACACACGAGTACCAAGAACCCAGGCCCAAGACACAAAGGGGCCTCACATATTTATTCCACCTTGTAAAACAAGAATACAACATCCTTTGGCATAATGGCAGCACTAGTTACATAAGTTTATGGAGTACTTCGTTCTTCCAGCTCTCGCTATGGTTAACTATTAACAAGAGAAAATTTATATTTTTTTGTGTCTTTATGTTCATCTTCACTGTTACTAAAATTTAACATAAAAACTTGAATTATTATAAGTGGGGCCTGTTTTACTGTAAAAAGTTGTGTTTTTTTGGTTCTTATTATCATCATCATCATCTCTTATTTCAGGGAGTCCATCCATGTGATAAGAGGAGGACAAAGAGAGAGTACCAATCTTCTTTCCCTGCTATTGATTTCTCACTGGCAAGTACTTTTGTCTGAATGAGGTTAGATGTAGAGAAAGTAAATGAACATTTCTCATTCCCATTGCCTCTGACATAATTATTTTCCTCTTCAAAATCTTAAACATCAGATAGAAAGTGACGAGGACATACTGTGGATGGAGAACAAAAGAGAAACAGCTGAAGAAGTGGCGGAGAGAGGAATGAAGTTTATAAAATGGTATGCTCTTAGCTTGTTCATAGTTTATGTGCACTCTATTTCACTACTTGATTTTAGTTTTGTTTAAATTTCTTATTTTTTTTTTCTTTCTTTTGATTTAGGCTATGGAGCCGAAGAGAGAAGGAAATTGCTATTGTGACTCACAGTGGTTTTTTGTTTCACACCCTCAGTGCCTTCGGAAATGATTGTCATCAAATTGTGAAAAATGATATATGCACACAGTAAGTGTTGATATCTCGTGTATTTGATTACATCCACTGTTCATATCGCATAATAGCAGCATAGTTGACTGGTCTTAATGTCTTATGGTAAACTGGCACTTTATCACCTGATTGAGGCTCTTTTCAGCCTTAAAAATATAACGTTCAGGCGTCCTACAGTCAACTTGTCTGGATTTAACTGAGTTTACTTTCATGCGTTTGCAGCTTCAAAAACTGTGAACTACGCTCTATGCTTCTTGTTGATAAAAGGTGAGCTTTAGAACTAACACTAGCATCAATCTTCCTTGTCTGCATTAGGCTCAATTGGTTTAATGGCTATATTACAAATTTGCAGTAGGGCAAGTTGTGATATACCCACGACAAATTTTACTGGAAAAGTTCCAGATGGACCAGATCTTCCAAGTGACGCAGTTGATGAGAACCTTTCTTAAGGTGACCCTCGTTTTAGATTGGTAACCAGAATGACATTTTGCTATGGATGACTTCAGAATATTAACATACTAGTGGATCTTCATTTCAGATACACATTCAGTATCAAGCTTTCATAATGTATTAATGTGAACCTCATTTTAGATTGGTAATTAAAATGGCATTCCGGTATGAATGACTTCAGATTATAAACATACTAGTGAATTTTCATTTCATAATACATTGAGTATCTGTTGTTACGGATGTAGGAGGATGATAAAGAACTAGTCTTAAATCCGTACACTCACGGAGTCACAGGTGGTTCCGAAAGGTTATAAACTTGTCTTCTTTGTATAATCCTTTCGGAGTAAGTCAAAGAAAATAGATGGAGTATTTACGTATTGTACGTAGACCTTGCAAAACCGATATGACTCGGTCCGAAACTCAAATTGACCCGCCTATTCAACCCAATCCGAATGTTGAGAGAGACAATTTCAAAAAATTATTGAGAATCGACTTGGTACCTCTTTTATTGTTAATCGTAATCTATAGTTTCTTTTTAGCTTCGTATCTATTGTTAATCGTAATCTAAAGTATAACCGTTGTATCTTTAATCGTGATTCGTACCTGTATTATTATATGTGGTACCATTTCAACCTTAAAATTGTAAAGTGGTCTCTCAGTAAGTTAAATACTAAGTATATGACATAGTATTACTCGATTATTCATCTTAAACACTATCAAGTAGACATTAAATTATTCCGCATTATACAAAAGGTAATGTTTCAATAATCATTCGGATTATGAATTATACACTACTACTTTGAATTTTTCTTTTCAAACTTCGAATATTAAATAAACATAAAATAAATGAACTTCCATGTAATCTGTTTCATTGCGTGTGAAGACTTATGAATGCGATACTTAGTCCATTTTGGTTTAGAAAAAAACGGTGACGGATTTTATCAAATAGATAAATACGATACTTACATATATACGTTAGGCACGTTAAAATGTTTTTAGTAACTATGAGTAATCCATATTACACCTGCATATCGATACAGGTAAACAATGTCCAACCATAAAATGATAAGATGACTCAAATTCTACATAAATAATTTTTTTACAAATATGTGTTAACTATTACTTATTTTACTAAATGTGGGAAAAAAAATACTATGATGGAAGTAATTTGTTTTTCACAAGTATAAGTGATCTCACATGCCATTAGCCATCTCACCTTCTTGGTTACCAATAGATAGTGAGAATAGTCCCATATAAAAAATACACAAATTCTCATTTGTGACGGACCGACCCGTCGCAAGCTTTCGACGGGTCAAATCCCCCTCACAAAGAGCAAGTGTGGGATGGGGGTGGGGGAGGGGGGCAAGTGGGATGCAAATGGAGTCCCCAATTGCCTTGTCACTTGCTCTTTGTGAGGGGAATTTGACTCATCGCAAGCGACGGGTCAGCCCGTCACAAGCAAGACTTAGTATAAAAAATATATTACAAACTAAACAACATAATAATCACTCTATACTATCCAACTAATTACTGCTAAGTAAATAAAAAAATAACAAACAAATTACCTTAATTAATTCATTTCCTTACGTCTTCTTCTACTTTCCTTCTTATTTTCTCCTACCCTACCAATATGAAGTTCAACACAAATTAAATTGTTGATGTAAAGATAACCATCCAATTAACACTACAAGCGAAATATATATGCACAAACGAGATCTTTCCTTGACTAATCAATATATAATTTTACCGATACGTAACTCATTTGATAAATGAAATACAACAATATATAACCAAAGCCATCAGAGAACCTGAAGTCTGAAATAATATTATATTATCAAAAACAGGGAGAAACTCAATTAGTAACTAAATAAAAATGAAAATAACAAAAAAATCATATACCTATCCAACAATGTAGATAATATTTTCAAATGATATTTATGGATAAAACTTATTGCAATGTTTTGTAACCGAAGAAAATAAAGGTTGGATAATACTTTGAATTAAGAAAAGAAAAAGTTGTAGTTATGGATGAGAGTAAATAAGGTGGATGAAGAAGTAAAAGTTTTGGAATATGAAATGATGATAAAATGGAGGCCCTTGTTATTTTTTTGCTTAATTGTATGAATGTTTTAAGTAATTTTTTTATCTATGATAGTATTATGCCACGTGTCGTTCATTTAACTACTCAACTTGCCCTTTTATATAATTTATAGAAATGCAAAATTTAAATAATTACTGTGCTATAATTTTTGTATGATGCTATAATTTTTTAAATTTTCTTTTTAAAATAATGATGATGACGTGACATGCTCTAAAAATATAAAAAATGTGAATCGTGAAAGATAATGCTTACTCTAGCCTTTTTACATTTTATATAATATAAATTTTCCAAAATTTATTTTTTAAAAAAAAAAAATTTCAATAAAACATTTAAATTTAAAATTTTATTGAAGTAAATTATTATTTTATTGAAGTAAATTATTTTAAAAAAATAAAATTTGGAAAATTTATATTATATAACATGTAAAAAGGCTAGAGTAAGCATTAAATTCGATGTGTTTAATGCTACAATTTTTTAAACTCTATGTGTTTAATGTCACTCCCTCTGTCCCAGTCAATTGTTGTTCTTTACCTTTTACACGTTTGTCAATGCACATTTCATTTCAAAAATATCTTTTACTGCATAAGTGTGAAAATAATAAAATTTTGATATTCTTAACATCCTCATTAAGACGGATCAAACAAGATATATCATGACTATATTTTGTGTTATGCATTGGAAATTATTTTAAGGATTCTCTTCTTTTATGAATAGTGTCCAAAAAGCAAATGACAACAATTGACCGGGACAGATAGAGTACAATTTTAGCATTAAAAATTATAGCATTAAACACATAGAGTTTAATGCTACAATTTTTTAAATTTTTCTTAAATAATAATGATGATGAGGCATGCTCTAAGCATATAAAAAAAGATAAATGGTGAAAGATTATGCTTAGTCTATCCTTTTTTTTTCATATTATCTTATACTAGTTATAAATCCCGTGAAATTCAAGGGGGTAAAATTACTTGAAACCTTTTGTATTTCTACTAGTTTAGATCCCGCGCAATGCGCGGTATTTAAAATTTTTTTTTTTTTTGTGTATTATTTATAAATTAAGTTACACATCATTAGTTTTCAATTTTACTTCCATGTACTTTGTTTTGACTTTTGAGAAAAAAAATGGATATGCAAAAGTAATAAGGACAATTGAGTAATGTTGGGAATAATTAAGCAAATGATAACAACAATTATAATTTTTTTATACCGAGTAATATGCATCAAATCATCCTTCAGTAACAACATCAAATGAAAGCTTTAGCAATTTGTAACTAATGTGTTTATAAAAAAATATATTTTATCTTAATAAAAATGTTATAGTTTCGAGTTTGCTTTAAAAAGATAATTTTACGAAGAGATTATATGTTAATGAAAAGACAAAAGCTTAATTAAGTAAAATCTAATATCAATTGTTGCCTATATAGAGGAGTGCATTTTGAATTGAAAACATTTCAACTTTCTTATTATCTTAGAATATAAAAGACTAGTTTAGAACCCGTGCAAAGTTGCACGGGTATGTTTAAATAAATTACATAATTTATGTGTAGAAATTATTATTAAATTTCATTAAAAAATTCATCGTATATTCAGATGCTTAGTTTAGAACTCGTACAAAGTTATTAAAACACGAATGGTTGTATTCATTTTGATATATGTTAGATTTATTTTAAGCAAACATGTAATTGGCTTAACATAAAGATCTAGAAGAGATGGTCTCTCAAAAATTATTGAGATATCATTTATCCAAATTAAAGTAGACTTTGTGTTATGGAGCATGTCTCTTGAGAGATGATCTCTTAATATAGTTTTTATTTATTTTTGGCAATGCTAAATATGTTTATTGAAAGACCAATTATAATTATAATTTGAAATAAACATAGTACCAAAGGTCATAAAAAGGTTACATATAACATAAAATGGTGATACTAATATAAATGATTACTACCCATGTCGCGGTCAATAGTTATACATGTTTGGGTGTATTAGCAATAGTTATCATTTTTATTTATAATAAATTTTACCTTGTAAAGTGCCAATATGCAAATGGTATATTTGTGGTCAGATATTATTATTTAAACACCTTTTCTAATATTTCTTGGTCTCTGTCAATTGATAACTAATATATCTTGTAGTGCAAGTCAAATGAACTTTATTAGTAAAGAACAAATAGAGAAAGAAACACGGTTTTCATTGCAATAGATAAGGGCATTGCTAAACCCCGCCCCCCAATTTACTCATCCCGCCCCCCATAATTACTTCTTTGTCCTTTATCATTAATTGACCAACATATAATAAAGTGGGATATTATTTCCGTCTTAATATTTTAAAATTCAAACCGTCATAAATTTTCCGTCTTAATATTTTAAAATTCAAACCGTCATAAATTTTCCGTCTTAATATTTTAAAATTCAAACCGTCATAAATTTTCCGTCTTAATATTTTAAAATTCAAATCGTCATAAATTTTCCGTTAGAAATTATTCAAAATTCAAAAAACCGTTTCAAACCGTTAAAAATTCAAAATCGCTTCAATTTTCATTATTCAAAATTCAAAAAACCGTTTCAAACCGTTATATATTCAAAATCGCTTCTTTCTCATTCTATTTTCTTCCTTTCAAATCATCAAACTTCTTTCTCATCTCTTGTACAAGGTATGTTCAATCTTTCTTATTTTTTTATTCAATTAGTATAGATTAGTTTATAGGTTGACGTAGATTAGAAAGCATGTGACGATTAGAGCCCATTAGGTTGCGTATTTTTGAATTTGTATTAATCGTTATAGTTGAATTTACAAAAAAAAAAAAAAAAAAAAACGGAAATTGGTCCATTCGTGTGAATTACACGAATTGACCTAGGTCCATTCGTGTAATCTACACGTCTGGGCCATGGATCAGTCGTGTGGATTACACGAATGGACCTGGGCCAATTCGTGTAATCCACACGAATGAGCCACGGCCCAGACGTGTAGATTACACGAATTGGCCCAGGTCCATTCGTGTAATCCACACGAATGGGCCGGTTTTTTCCGGTTTTTTTTTTTTTTTAAAAAAAAATTGTCTTATTATGTATTTATATTTACGTATTTTTACTATGTAATATATATTTACGTACTTTTAGTTTTTTTGAATTATGTAATTAAATGTTTGATAATATATTTACGTACTTTTATTAATTACAAATTAAATGTTGGTTGGTAATTATAGTTACGTATTTTTACTATGTAATATATATTTACTTACTTTTAGTTTTTTGTGTTATGTAATTAAATGTTTGATAATATATTTACGTACTTTTATTAATTACAATTGTAATTATGTTTTTTGTTTTATGTAATTAAATGTTTAGTTTTTCTATTATAATTTGTATTATGCAGATGTCGGAAAATGATGATCGTAGGTCTAAACTTCATGCATCATATCGTCGGAAAAAAGTTAATGTGAGGGTTGGAGATACTAGTATTGGGTCGATCGAAATATCAGAAATACCAAATGAGCCCGATTTTTATGATGGGGAGTTTCAACAGTTCGAGAGAGAACGTGAGGAGGAGGAACGAAATTATCAAGGGTCGGGAAATGATGAGGGGGATAATGAGGAGGCGGGTAATGTTGAGGGGACAAATGTGGAGGCGACTTCTGTTTTTCGGGTTAGACGGGGGCCGCAGGGTAGGTTTGAGAGCTATGATTCGGGG
>JAIUZE010002764.1:0-34699 GCA_022085475.1 Heliosperma pusillum | reverse complement strand
GTTAAGGGAATGACACTTACCCTTGCACCGTTGTCACATAATGCCCTTGAAATCATGACTCCCCCTACAACACAAGGGATAGAGAAACTTCCGGGGTCCCCAAGCTTTTTTGGCATTTTGAAAGAGTTAGGATTAATGAGGAGAGCACTACACTCCGCCTCCATAATCATAACATCTTGGGTACCCAAAGTCCTCTTATGAGTCAAGATGTCTTTTAGAAATTTTGAGTAAGTGGGCATGTTCAATATAACATCGGTGAAAGGTAAGGACACTTCAAGTCCCTCAAGCATTTTTCTAAATTGGGTGAACTTGAAGTTTTCCTTAGTTTTCAAAGCTCTAGAGGGGTAGGGGATATCGGAAACAACAAGTGGAGAACTAAAAGATACCTTTGGAATGGGAGATTTCTTGGTTACCTTAGCTCTTGCTATTGGTTGTACCTCTACTCCGTCATCATTGACATCCTTGATCATCTCTTCTTCATAAGGCATAATCTCGATATACCCATCTTCTCCCTCTTTGGGTTGATCATCTTCACCCTTGCCATCATCTTTTAACTCCAAGGTAGGAGTCAAAATGGGCTCTTCAAATTCTTCTCCTTCCTCAACATGCTCATCATTTGGAATCTCATCATTCATCATATCCATGTAGGGGTTAGCAAGCACTAGTCCACTTCTTAAAGTCACCGCACATGCATGGTGGCTTGATGAAGCATCCTTGGAGCTTTTCCCTTGAGCAAGTAGACCTCCCGGAGGCCTTTGAGGATTGTTCAAAGCTTGAGAAGCTAACCTAGCTTCCAATTCTCTCACATCCTTTTTGTGAGCATTAGTGACATTTTGCAAAGCCAAGTTGTTTTGGATTTCCATGTTTTTGATTAGTTGCAAAACTTCACTCATTGAAGGTTCATTGTCTTGATGAGGTTGGTTTGTTAAAGGGAGGGCAAATGCATAGTCATTTCGACTACTTGAACCTTGGTTGTTGCTTCTTTGGTTGTTAAAGTTTCCTTGTTGATTGTTATTGAAATTTCCTTGTTGCCCCCTTGAACCTTGATTGTTGAAATTTGACCCTTGGTTGTTGTTGAAATTTGACCCTTGGCCTTGGAAAGATTGATCGGGAACCCCTTGACTTGCTTGATTGTTTTGGTTGCCTTGGTAAAAATTACCTTGGCCTTGGTTGTTGAAGTTTGGGTTCCCTTGATTTTGATTCCAATTTCCTTGACCTTGATTCCAATTACCTTGGTTTTGGAAGTTACCTTGGTTATTGTAACCTTGATCGTTGAATTGTTGATTTTGGAATTGGTTTGATCCTTGACCTTGTTGAGAGTTGTTGAATTGATTGTTATAGTTTCCTCTTGAAAATTGACCTCCCCCTCTAGGTTGGGAAAAACCCGGAGGGTTGGAAGGTTGAGTTTGTGTGTGTTGAGGGTTTAACACATTTTGGCTTTTGTAACTCATGTTTGGGTGAAATTTCGAACTTGGATGATAGAAATTGGAATTTGGGTTGTAAGCTCCTTGACTTTGGAATTGAGGCCTTGAGGGCCGTGGGTTGTTGTTGATACCTTGGAATGCATTCACATGTTGGTAGTCATTTCCTCCTTCATTGTTATAAGAAATATTATTCCCACAAACTTCAAAGGTGTGTCCATACCCATTGCAAATTTCACAAGTAGGGGTTTGATAAGCTTCCACCATAGGAGGTGCATAAGACCCACTAGCTTCCTTCACATGATGGCCTTGACTTTGATTTTGAGCCTTTTGAAGCTCGGCAAAACCCTTAGTAAAAGTTTGTGTGAGCAAATCAATCTTGGCATTGGTATCCGCATTTGAAAAGTTCTCACTTGGGTCCTTAGAACTCCTCCTCAAGCTATTTCCTCTAGAACTAGTACCATAGCTAGACTCCGATTCAACCATCTTCTTAATCAATGCCGCCCCTTGTTGGTCATTCAAATGATCAAAACTCCCCCCCGCGGAAGCATTCACCATAGCCTTGGTTTGAGGGAGGAGAGTTTGATAGAATGTTTGAGTGACATACCAATCCGCAATTCCATGATGAGGGCAACGGGCAAGTAAATCAATGAATCGATCCCATGCCTCTCCTAAGGATTCTCCATCCTCTTGTTGAAAGGTTGTTATCTCATTTCTTAGCATTGCCGTTTTGGAGGCGGGGTAGTACTTACTTAGAAACTCCTTAGCCAAGTCATCCCAAGTAGTGAAAGTGTTTGGAGGATGGTTATTCAACCACCTCTCCGCCCGGTCTTTAAGTGAAAATGGGAACAACATTAGACAAAGGGTTTCCTCGGGCACACCATTCCTCTTCATGATTCCTACCCTACTTTTGAACTTTCTCAAGTGGGCATGAGCATCCTCATCGGGGAGGCCTCCAAAGCTATCCCGCTCAATAGAACTCATTTGAGCCGGGTGTATCTCAAAGTTATTTGGGGCCAAGACACCGAAATTGATTGGGGATTGGGTATCATCGTGGTTGGGACGGTTACGGTCACGTAAAGTAGTCATTTGTGGTTGATTTTGTTGTTGAGGTATTGTAGGTGGTGAATTTGGTGGTGTATTTTGTATTGTATTGTAGAAGGGATTTTCGAATATAGGTTCAATGGTGTTGTTTTGTGGGTGATCGATTGTTGGAGTGGATATGGAAGCAATTGAAGTATTGGCTTGTTGATGGCTAACCCTTCTTGAATTCCTAACCCGAGCAAGTGTATTAGCTCGGAGAGTCCTAAATAACCTTTCGGGCTCCGGATGGCTCAAGAACAACCCTTCACCCCTAGGCATGCACTCAAAAGCAACTCAAAAGCAAGTTAGACTCCTAGTGTGTTTTTGGGCACACTAGGGAAAGACAATAATGCAAGGCACTCTACAAATAATCTAACAACTAAAAACCAACAAAAACAACAAGTAACTTGGCTAAATCTAAGACACAAAACAAACTACGAGTTTCCTTACGCCATCCCCGGCAACGGCGCCATTTGATGAGGGTTTCGTCGTCAAAACAAACATAAAAAATAACCCGATAAAAGTAGTATAAAGGGGTCGAATCCACGAGGATGGAGGGGTCAACTACAAGTTTGATCGAGTCCTATTCTAGCCTAATAAGAGATTGATTGGAAGATTAACTAAAAACTAGTAAAAGCAAGTAATCGCTAAATAACAAGGTAAAGACAATTAAGGGAAAACTAAGGTGAAGGGTTCACCTTAGGGGGATTAATGGGCTAGTCTAGCAATTAGCAAATGGGTAACAAATTCGAGTAGAATTAATTGCTAATGTCTCAACAATTAATAATCATCAACAAAGCCATCGCATTTGTCTCAAATCACCCATATAAACACTTAGTCTAATCATCTCTACCACCGTCGCTTAAGAGATAATCAAACCATGCTTGATAAAATGGCAACTTTCGTTTACACATTTCATCAAACACTTAGTGTGCATATGAGTAATACCCAAATAATTACCACAAATCTACTAATTACCCAACTAATTAACCCACATAATCCTCCCTTAGGCTCCCCCTAAACCCTAGAAGGGAACTACTCACTCATTCTAAGGGAAATCAAACAAATAAAGGCAAGGAATAGTGAAGTGAACATTATGCTATGGAGATGAATAATTATAACAATCAAATGATAAACAATAAACTAGAAATGAAATTAAATTGCATAAATAACAAAAAGATGAGAAATTTATACCAACAAGCTTGTATTAGTGAATAGGGAGAATGTTTTCAACCCAAAATCCTCAATACAAACCCAAAACTATGATAATTCTACTAGGAAAGACTAGATCTACCAACTTGAAATGAGAAATTAAGTTTAATTAGGGAACAATTAAGAGAGTAATTAGTGCTTAATATAGGTTACAAATTATCTAGGGTTTTGTGCTAAGATGTAATGAAAAAGATGCTTACAAAATATTAGGGGAAGGGTATATATAGGTATCTCGAAAATTAAGAAAGAAATTAGAAGAAGAGTCGAAAATGCGGAGCTGTGTTCCTGGCCGATCGACCGGCCGCCGGTCGTCTGGCCTGCTGGGAGCACATCAGTAACTTCAATTTTCACGTCTTCAAAAATCCTCTAAGTGTGAAGAGTGGGGGTCCTGGCCGGTCAACCGGCCGCCGGCATCACACCGGCCTGGAGCACATAATACTTCCCAAGCACCTACTGTTGTTGCACAGGCCGGGTAGGCGACCGGCCGCCGGTCGACCGGCCGGCACTACCTGGGCCTTTTCTTCTCATTCTCATCTTCTTTCATTTGTAGGTGAGTGTTCTGAGCCGGTGGGCCGGCCGCCGGTCAGAGGACCGGCTTGCGCCACCTGAAGCTCCTTTCCTTATTCTTCTTCTCATCTTTGAATCCCGACTCATGCAAGACCTTTATGCTCCGATTTCTTCATTTCCACCTTAATTCCTACAAATTAAGATCGACATTCATAGCACGGGAAATCGGGAAGCAAAATGCAATCAAGGGCACGCAAATCCGTGTAAACGGACCAAAATGGGGACGAAAATTAGGGAAAAATGTGACTAATTAAATGCTTATCAACTTCGCTAGACTCGAACTCCGACTCCGACTCTGATTTGAATTTGTTGTCTTCTGGTTCTTCTTGAACATCTCTTTTTCACTTTCCAACATATGGAATTCTTCTTCGACTGGGGAGATGAGGTGTGAACAATCCAAGGTGGATTCCTCATCTGTAATCATTAGAACTTCAAGAGGGTAATTAGGCTTGCTCCCAAGAGGGATGGGTACACGACCGTCCTTAATCATATCTTGAATGACATGTTTCAACTTATAGCATTGCTTTTTGTCGTGTCCTTTGCCTCTATAATATTCGCAATAAGCGTCTCCATCCCGGAGCCTACTTTTCTTTTCCGGGTTAGGTGTAGGTCCTATAGGTCGAATTTTGCCTTGTTGTATCAACATTTCCAAGGCATTGGAATATGTGTCGCCAAGGTTGGTGAATTTCCTTTGAGGGTTGCTGTAAGGCAATCAAGAGCACGAGGCTCTAGTACCAATTGTAGAGTCTATTGATCGAATACGAAAGAGGGGGGGTGAATTGAGTATTAAAAACTAGCCCCACTTTTTCGATTTATAGGATATGTAATTAATTATTTGATCTTATGAATTAAAATCAACTAATTAATTAATCAAAGTAAGCGCAAGTAACGAAATAACGAAAAGTAAAGAGAGTAGAGAGAGGCACACGATTTTTGAAGTGGTTCAGTTTCACACGTTGAAACCTACGTCACTATTCTCGATTAATAATTTTTAGTACCTTTCTACGGATTACAAAAATTACCAACCCACTCGTATAATCAACACTATGATTATAACTCAAGGTGAGTATCGCTAAATACTCTATACTATCTTACGCTAATAAGAAAGTACAATATAACTCACACAGATTCCCGTTAAAGAATTGTAAGCTTATAATGATGCACTATTATCCAATAACGTATTTCACTCAAGCGATTGATAATAATTGATGCACGACTCTTTTAAAAACAAACTCTAAAAATAATAAATATTTGCTCAAAGGTTTGCTTTAAAACGATTTTGGAAAATCAACACTAGTAAATATGTGTGTCGTGTGATAGTGTATATCTCGTGTTTTTCAAGAGTAAAATATGAAGGAGTATTTATAGTAGTAGAATCATAGTAGATCTAAAACCCTAGCATAATATTTAAGATATTTATCTTTAATACCATAAAATAATATTTGCTTATCTTTTAGAAATATCTTTATCTCAAAATATTATTTGGTTTATCTTATAGAAATATATTTATCTTAATATCTCAAAATATTGTTGTAAAGATATAGTAGAATCCTAGATTAGGTAAACAAGGAAACAACCTATGGAGGCCGAAATCCCTAGCTCACAAAACCCTAGGAGGCACGCATCCCTAGGTGGCACAATCCCTTGGTTTACACGAAACCCTAGGTGGCTCAAACACTAGGTGGGCTAATTAGGTTAACAACAAATTGAGATAGAATATATTAGAAACCCTAGGTAGCATGACAACCCATAAGTTGTATTACTAACCAATAGAATCTCATAAATATATTCTCTAATAAAACTTTTGATAAATATAAAAATACTCTTTCACTTTTGAAAACATTTCAAAACATTTTATTTCCAAAATCATGCATCAATATTTTATCATCCAAAGTCATAGGCTAAAGCTATAACTTTGAACATAAAATCTCTCGAATGGAATAGTTACCGAATGACGACCTATACTATCTAATCTTCACAAAGATCTTCAGTATACGGATCATCTCTTCATCTTGATCACAAAGACTCTCCATCTTGAGTCTTGTGTTTTGAGGTAGATCTTGCTTGAAGCGATTTTCTTTAAAGTTATGCCTGGGTAGCTATAACTTTCATGTTCACTTCCAAAGTTATTCCTGAAGTTGTTATAACTTTGTCTCACAGACTTTATCAAAGTTATGCCTAACTTTGATCTTTCTTCTCATAATTGTTGCTAGCTATAATAAGACTAAAGCACACAATTACATGCATATGATATATCGAGTAAACATATTATTACGTAAACACATGTCATTATCAAAACTATGAAATTGGTCCAACATGGAGCCATAAGGACGACTCGTTGAGCCTTGATATCCACGACCTACCGTTTTGGACAAGAGTCCTTTTCGAATATCGTTTTCACTTCTTGTTCCCAGCATAGTCCAGTCTTTGGAAGACTTTATATTTTGGTATCTCACATGGTTTGCATAAATAGCTCTCAGGATGTCCACGAATTTCTTTACAAGAGTAGCTTCATCTGGATGTTCAACAAGCTGTTTGCTAGTTTTCCTTCGCTTATTTAGGAAGTTGGTGAATCCTTCTTTCTCATCTTGGGTAAGAACCTCTAGAGTTCGCTTATTGACTTGAATTTGATCCAAAGGGTTCTCATGCCCCTTGAACTTTGGGATGTCAGTCATGTTGAAGTTGGTTGGAAATTGTGTGTTTACCGCTTCATACTTGCGATTATTCTCCCTTTAAATGTCATCTCCTCTGAGATACGTTAGTTGCTCCTCCAAGTATTGGAGTCGCTTTTCAGCTTCGGTAGGAACTGACTTGGGACTGACTTCTGGTTGTCCCACAAAAAGTGGAAAGTTACCATACACACTGTGAGGAAGGTCTAGAGGAGAAAGTCTAGTTTCCATGGTGACAATTCGATCCTCCATGGCATTGAGGCGAGCATAAGTTTGGTCTTGACTTGCCTGAAGATGGATGAGTGCAGCAAGGATTTGATCATTATCATTCTGGTTTAGTGCACGAATATTTGCTTGACTACCCTGACATCTTGGAAGCTGAGGCAAGAGACCGACGACGAATCACAACCAGATCGACCATTCTAGCACACTTACTCGAAAAGACTCGACTTGTGAAGTGGGAGTGTGCCACTGTGTCTAAGTGAATTTTGAAAATGATTAGTTTGGAAATGAGTGATCGAAGTGGAGAACGACTCAACTTGTGAAATGGGAGTGTGCCACTGTGCTTAGTGAGTATTGAAAACAAATGATTTGGAAATGTTTGTCCTCGACAACCGTAGTGTGGTTGTAGGAGTGTTGACTCGAAATGGAGAAATGATTTTGACTAGACACTTGGACAGAGTTTCGACTCATCTTGCACTTTTTTAGGCCACCTATGAAAATGCTTTATAGTTTTAAAAGGGATTTTGATTTTGAAAATTTTATCATGGTTTATTTACAAAAACGGTGATCATGTAAGAGATATACACATTTAAACAGGCAGAAAAACGGCATGCTGAGTGCATTTTTAAATGGTTTTGGCTTAGAAGGTTGGTTGCCATACCAAGCAATCAAACCCAAGGTCTGTGGAGAGGTCCGCACCAAACATGAGTAAGGTCGATTCCTAGTCCATTCGCCCGAGCCCTTGGTCCTGATATGAGTACACACCGCGGTATGGTTATATCCATCCATAGATCCAAATAAGAACTTGGACCGTCCAGACATGACAATTGGTTGAAAGGGTTGGGTTAGGCCTAGGAAGGCTGAATAAAACGACCTAGGAAGGTCGAGTAATGAAAACAGACAACTGTCTCATACATACTATTCCCTAAACTTGTTCAAGACTCACCCTGGGTAACACGTAAGTGTATATCCCCAGCGGAGTCGCCAAGCTGTGATACACGGGTTTCACGATCCTTTTCAAACTGTGATACATGAGATACCACGGATGGAGAAACGAGGGACAAGCGTGAAAACACGCATTTGTGGAGTTGCCACCAACTTTTGTGGGAAGTTGGAACCGTTCGAATACTTTATGTCATGTCAAGACACAAAGGAATGACATGAACACTAAGAACTCGTTACCCTTAGCATTCTATGTCTAGAATGACTCTCGTGGATGCCAAACACGGATGTTCACAGAGATCTGGAGTAAGGGATAAGGGTACGTCTTAGGAAGTTCTTTTTATTAGGGAAACTCTTCTGTTATTGATGTGTTGTCAGTTATATGCATGTTATACAACATATATGTTTTAATCCTAGCATGTGAGTTTAGACTATGTCGGTGAACATGTAATTTAGAATTTAATTATATCGAAGTAGGATTTAGGATTGATTAACATGTGAGAACACAATTAATTAAATCATACAATGATTAAACAGAACTATAAAAGAAATATTACAATTGATTACAACGATCACGAGATCTATGTCGGAAATATGTTTGAAAGATTATTTGAAACAAAGAGAAGAATTAATAAAACTAAACGAATCATATTAGCGGCGATAATACGAATAATAGTCGATTTATTAGCTAATCAAACTATGTCAAAGCGAACCAGGGAGACCAGAGACCGAAACCAGCCCGGAACATGCGCAGCAGGTCATGCGTCCTCTGAAAGAGGCGCGTCAGACCTTGCGTCTGTTCCTGAGATGGGTTCTGGTAATTAGTGTTCGTTGGTGATATACGGCTTATTATTGATCTACAAGTCGAATTTAAGCAATTTAAGTTGTATTAATTACTTATAATTATACCAAAGACGAATCTAGAGATTTGATAAGAACAAATCTAACCTCTAAAGACACAATTTGATAGATGACAAAAACCCACTAATTTTGATTATTAGGGATTTAAGTCAAGACAAACTAAATAATATGTAATAAGAAAACTAAAAGAAATAATGGAAGAAAAGGTTTTGAAAACGACTTTGACATAAATCCGACATAAATTTTACATTAGATGAAATAAAATAATGCAATACAAAAAAACGGCATTAAAACACCCTCAGACTTACATGTTGACGAAACGAGATATGAACTAAAGTTATCGATTTAGCGACAGCTCGACTCGAATGTAAAGAAAGTGCCCACATAAGAGGAATGATTGATTAATTAAGATTGATTATTGTTGAGTTGGTCAAATTGGTAGGTCAATGCAATAACGTGACAGGCACCCAGAAGGATCTGAGCTTACGTGGTCGATTAATCAAGCACGTGGTTGTCAAAATGCTTAGAGCAAGGTCTAGAATGCAAAGAGAGAGGAAGAAGGGGCGGAACACTCGCGTGCCTTAAAAGTATGCACGAACCTCTCCTTATATAGGGAGAAATCCGAAGAGTTTTGGAAAAACTCGAACACGGAAAGAAATCTAGAAAATATTCCGGAAACAGGTAAAACGAGCTGGGGAAGAGGCGCAGCAGGCACTGCGACTCTTGGAAGAGGAGCAGCTCCTGCTACGTCATTTCTCGAGCAGTTTCCTACTTTAAAATAACGATTTCCGCGTTTCTTTATGGGAATTGCGGTAGATTTCGAATTCTTTTCTAAATAAAATATGAATATACTTTACGAAGAAAGATAATTTTTGAAACATTAAATATCCGGAATATTCTCGAGCGTTCATGCACGGTTTTTAAAAGACGGTTTATAGAAAATAAAGCGGTTTTTGACCGGACTCCAAAATAACTCCAATGACTGTCAAAACGACCGTATCGGTACGTAGATGACAACCAAGGGGTAGACACAGCTGTTTGAACTATCACTTGACGATAAACTTATGAAGTTTTCTACATCATTTCGCATACCAAACATGCGGCCCAATCATCACTGGGTGGTTGGCGGTAGGTGTAGATTCGAGGTATCTACAATAAGCTTCATATTTTATGATCTCTTTGATTTTTATTGGTCTTATTCTTTTGTTTTAAAATGTGAACTTATCACACACGGGTTATTAGACCAAAGTAGCGTGTTATATATATATTAAATTTGTTCCCTTATATTGGTAGTTGTCTTTGATTGTCACAACTACGCAATATTGTAATTTGAACATTTGTCTACTAAATACACCCCCAAAATATATCGCTAAATAAAACATTTTGAATCTATTTCAGACATGAGTGCACGTATGTACATCACGAAGAATACAAATAAATACGGTGCAAATAATTTCTCTCTCTTACATTTCGTAACATTACTATAAAATTATAACTCACGGGCAAAAGAACTAGGTTATAAGTGATAGTCTCTTTTCGCCCCCTTATTTTAAGTCATTTCGACCTTCATTTGTACCTCTAGAACTAATAATTCTTGTCATTTTAGTTAGTTTTCGTAGTAGTCGCGTCCTAATTCGGACATAGCATCCTTTTTGTAATTTGGAATGCATTCCCGCTCACTCACATGTACATTTGTAGGTACATTGCATGAAGACTTGGTGGGAGAGTGATCGAGGCGGAAGCGGCTCTATAAACGAAGCAGGCACTCTTGAAGCTACGTTGACGTCGGGCGAAATTTCACTCGGCCGAGTGAAATCCCACCCGTCGTAATTGAAGACGTTTTGGGCGAAATTTCACTCGGCCGAGTGAAATCCCACCCGTCGTAATTGAAGACGTTTTGGGACATTTTTGGTTTATTACCGCCGGGCAAAAATTTCACCCGACCGAGTGAAATTTCACTCGCGGTAACTTTAGCTCGTCTTCTGTTTTTTTATTCTGAAAGCCAATATAAAAGCAATTCGAGGCTGAAAAATAAAAGAGATCGATTTTTAGAGAGAGATATTAGATTGCACCTTATTCTTTTGTAAGAATTGGGAGATGGAATTGAATGTTATTTTCGTTTCATTCTCTCTTGACAATCAATCTACTTTGTACTTCACTCTTTTCCCTATCTATTATTACAAGGATTAATTGCATGTCTTAGTCTAATATTCCAATTTGCTTGTGGTAGTTGAATTAATTACTTGCACTTTTGGTTTAATTAGTGTTGTTATTTAGATCTAGTGCTTATTGAGTCAAAGTTAAAGTCTTTACCTTCGAAACATGTCGATTCATATGATTCACGTTCATTCCTCATTTAGTTGTATGTTCTCCGCCATGATAGAGTAGTTTCTTAGTTAGGGATTAGGGGGATTAGGACTCGCTTGCTTGTCTTACAAAAAGATTGGGCTGTTTGCATTCGTCAAACTTTGGGGGCCCGAACTTGAGCTTTGTAGGAATTTGGTGTGTCACCCGGCTAAGGTGACGACTTGATCCCGGTAGCGTAATTTCGACCTAGTTAGAAACATCTAGGTTGTCACCTATCCTTCGGTTGACCACCTTGACTCGAGGGATCGAGTTAAGGGTTGTTGGCTAGTGTTGTTCGATAGATCTTCTCTACCCGAGTTCATCCTTCATTCTTGAGTGTGCATTTTCCTCTTATTCTTTAGACTGGTTGTTGGTCTGTTTCCTCGATCTCGCCTAGCGTTTTTCTCTTATTGGATTTGCCTTAGTTAATTTACTCACATTTAGAAGTTCCTATAATTCACTCTATTTGGCTCCCATTACTTGTTAGACTTAGCATAAACTTTTCTTCAACCGTCTCCGTGGATTCGATACCTAGGAAGTCGGTTTGTTTGATAATAAGGTTTGCGACAATTCCGTTATCAATAAGTAAACAAATAATTGGTACCAAGCTACTAGACATGTCAAATTGTGACCCGACCCGAAAACCCGATTTGACCCGACCCCTTTTTCTAGGGTCAAGACCAATAATTTTGACTTGACGACCCGTTTGACCCGAATCGAAATGACCCATTATTTTAGGGTCAAACCCGCTGAGTAGATCAACCCGTTGGGTCAAAGGTAAACTCTACACTGTATTACAATATTAATATTTATATGCCCACTACTAGAAGAAGAAGATGAAAAAACTAGTTAACAGAGAAAAGAAAAGGAGGGAAAGAGGGTTCAAAGAGGGGTTAGAAAATTATTACCGTCCACTATAATTCTAATATAAGGAAAGATGTATATTAGTTGATTTTATTGGTTGTTAAAATAAAGTTTGAAGTATTTTGAGAAGCACCCTCATATATCAGAATATTCCAACTAAATAATCCTAACTTTTATAATACTTCCTAATAAAATAATAATCAGAAAAACTTTATTTTAATAATGATGCCAATATAAGTAATGTACACGATAAAATTTTTTATTTTAAAAAATATTTTTTTTGATTAAAAAAATTGAAAAAAAAAGGCATTAGAGACTATTTCCTTACCCGTGTTTTGACCCTAACATGACCCATATATGATTTTATCTGTATTCGATCCAACCTGTATTCTGACCTGATCTGAGACCCGAACCGCCCGACCCGTTTAATAGGTCGACAAGCTACTAATTCTTTTTGCATTAGAAAAGAAACCGAGACTATATCCTGGAAGAAAAATTCTTGTGTTTTCTGGAAGTACCGTGCTTCTTACCCCTAAAGAAAAAAGACAAAAATAAAATATTATAATAGCTTAGTACTAACGATTACGGAGGCGAATATTTTTCATCATGGGAAGTCACTAAAGACTACTATCACTTTGTCTTGCCTCAGAAAACAGATTGTATATCCTGCGCAAGTGAAGACAAGGTTGAAGAAGCAAAGCTATAAACTTTCGGTATTTTCCTTTTTTATTTTTCCCTTATTACAACTCTAATTATACTATTACTTGTTTCTTCTGTCTATGATTCTTCTTTACTAATTTTGATGATTCAGTTGTAACCCATTTCCCAGATTCATAACATTGTCAATTTGTCATATTCACTTATTATAATTGATGATTTTGTATGAACAATGTATAACCTTAATTGGGTTTCATTTTAAATAATTGATTATTTCACCCATATAAAGTTCAGATCAACTATGAGTGGACGCCATTTTCGTCTACTTTTAGATCTAATTGTTGGTTTTGTATGATTGTTCAATACATTGCGATTTTTATTTAAAGTTTGTGTATTTGGAGTTGTCTGATTCCAAATTGTGGATATTAGAGATTTTGTAGTTTAGAATTGTTTTTGGGTGTGAAGTTTGAATTTTTACATTTCCTTGCTCTAATCATGAATTCATGATGATGGTTAGGATTCATTTTAAATGATGGATCAAGTTTAGGTCAACAATGACGGGTGGCCGCCATTATCGCCTGCTTTAGATCTAATGGTGTCATATAGAATTTGTGTGATGAGATATGTGGCTCCTAAGTTATGGAAAATATGATTTTGGAGTTGGAATTGTTTTCTGTAGTGAGGTGGTCCTGTTACGTTTCCTTGCTCCATGCTTGATGATAGTTAGGTTCAGTTTAAAAGTCATGGACCAGGATTTGATGATTTCGCTCATGTAAACGTCAGGTCCGAAAATGGATGCCTGCCATTTACACCTATTTTAGTTCTCGTGGTGTTGCCAGATATACTGTCGTGTAAATAATGTGCTAAAGAGTTGTCTCGTTTCTTAGTTTGGGCAGCACAGATGTTGTGGTTTAGAACTTTTAATCGGGTTTGAATTCATATGCCAAACATTGCAAAACCCATTTGAATCTAGGTCTCTTTGCTGCACGGCTACTCCTCATTCATTATTTATCTTGTAATGTTTTTAGGTCTCAATTTCAATCAAGCTTTACATAATAGCGGTTGAAGCTCACTTAACTCGTTAATAGCTTCAACTTGCTCTGCATCTCAACATGGAAGATCAAAATGCTGGTACTTGGGCCTAATCTTTTCCCTTCGCTCGTCTTCTCATTATCCTAATTACTTCTGCCATTCTTTTATACTAGCTGTTTGCGTCAACTCTTGCAGCTGTTGCAGATTCCTTCCTGTCTGACAAATCAGCTAAGATCTTTGTAGCAGGTCACCGTGGTTTAGTGGGATCTGCCATTGTCCATAAGCTCCAATCACATGGATTTAATAACATTGTTGTCCGAACACACTCCGAACTTGACCTTACTTCCCAATCCAATGTTGATGCCTTCTTTGCTTCTGAGAAGCCTAGATATGTGATTCTTGCTGCAGCCAAAGTCGGTGGTATCCATGCAAACAACACGTACCCTGCTGACTTTATTGCCATTAACCTCCAAATCCAGACCAATGTGATTCACTCCTCATTTTCCCATGGTGTCCAGAAACTCCTCTTCCTGGGATCATCCTGCATTTACCCTAAGTTTGCCCCTCAACCTATACCGGAATCGGCTCTTCTGACTGGCCCTTTAGAGCCCACTAACGAATGGTACGCCATTGCCAAAATCGCTGGCATTAAAATGTGCAAAGCTTACCGTATTCAACACAACTGGGATGCCATTTCTGGGATGCCCACTAATCTATATGGTCCTAATGACAATTTTCATCCCGAGAATTCCCATGTTTTGCCAGCATTGATGAGGAGGTTTCATGAGGCAAAGGTGAGAGGAGATAAGGAGGTGGTGGTGTGGGGTAGTGGATCCCCGTTAAGGGAGTTCTTGCATGTTGATGATCTGGCCGATGGTGTGGTGTTTTTGATGGATAAGTATAGTGGATTGAGCCACCTGAATGTGGGCAGTGGGAAGGAGGTAAGCATTAAGGAGTTGGCCGAGCTTGTGAAAGAGGTTGTTGGCTATCCCGGGGAGCTCGTTTGGGATACCAGTAAGCCTGATGGCACCCCAAGGAAGCTCCTGGATAGCTCCAAGCTGATGGAATTAGGTTGGGAGCCCAAAATTTCTCTCAAAGACGGCCTTGTTGATACTTACAAATGGTACCTCGAGAACTATTCTGCTGGCAACCAATAATGGTTGGTTCCGAACTTTTGATAGCTCTGGTGGTGAAACTTGCTCCATATTTTTTACTTTTGAAACTCTGGGTTAAGATTTTCTGTCAAACCTTTTGTTTTTTCTGGAGGAAAACTCCTAAGCTCCTGACAGATACAAAGATCCCATACATGTAATAAAAATGTTTTGAGATACCTTATTTGTAAGATGACAGTAATAGAGTTACCCAACGGTGCCTTTACTGGTGATGCTGCGCCAGTTCTTGTTGACACTCGTATCCAAGATTAGTAGGTATGGAAGTAAGAGAATTTCTCAGGCAGACTAAGATCAGGGAGATGATATGTTAAACTTAGCCTTTATTATTACAACTTATTATTACTTTTCCGATATGGTGTTTTCCGGTGCTTGATTATTGAGACTTTGAAAGATGGCTAATTTTGCCAATACAATACATCATTTGGATAAAATGTTCAAATGCTTATGACACTTTTGTGACAATGATTATCGATTTGTGATTGGAATCTACTGTAGTTTATGCAGGTAATTTTATGTTGAAAGGCCTGTGTTAAGGTAACAATATAGCTGATAGTCATATGAAACTAGATTTTTATCTTCGTTGCAGTTTCTCTCTAGTCATTGCCGAGTTCAGCTGTCTTTACACGATTATATCGTCTTCTTGCAACTTAAATCAAGACATGGCATTGATGACTTCATGATAAAGATATGAAATTAGAGGTGTGTGAAACCAATATTCTATACATAAACGTAAACTCTTTTTTTCCCGTAATATGAGGCGCAGTCATTGCTCTAGTACAAATGAGAAAGAAATAAAAACCTACTCGGCGACTTATTTTAGTATAATCCATCAGCGATGAGTGATTAGAGAGTATGTCACACTCAAAATCAGTGAAACATTCAATGAATTCCTAGCCTCCTGAAAAAAAAATGCAGTGAAAGAGGAAGAGTTAAAAAAGAATGGCTTCGCCCGGGCTCGAACCGGGGACCTTCAGTGTGTTAGACTGACGTGATAACCAACTACACCACGAAACCAATCTGTTAACTTAACGCTTACGTAACAATATATTTAAACTAAAGACAGAACTCTCGTGAAGCGCCTTCTCAGAAGCCTAATTACATGCGACAAGAAAGCTCAACTTTATAATCATCACATCCATACTAAGATATCCTACTTGAGACCTCCTTGAGAAATTTGTAGAAATGGATAATAAGGTCACCGCATGATGAACTAGTAATAACATTACTTCAATGTCTTAAAATCGCACAAATCTATGGGATATGAAGATTGCTTACTACAAGTAATAGTTTAGATCACGCGCAATCTATGCACGGTATATACAGATTTTTACGTTTTCATTTATTATTTATAAATTAAATTGACACCTCATTAACTTTCAAAATTTACCATGCTAATTTGTTTTGAGAATAAAAAGATCTGCAAATTTACAATTTGAGTGATATTAAGAAATGTCTATTTTTAATAAGCTAGTTATAACAACAATTTATAATTGTGTTTTTATCGAGTAATGTGCATTAAACCATTCTTCTATAATAGCATCAAATGAAGGAAAAGTCATTTTAAGAAGTAAAAACCTCCACTAAGTTAATTATCTCTCTAAAAATTATTTCTCCCCCTTCTCTCTAAAAACTCCCTAATCCTAATTCATCTTGTTCCGCCGCCACCGCCTTCCACCCTCTATCCCCCATTTATTTCTTCTACCAGGTCGCCGGAGATGGGTACATTATTCTTTGGCCCATCTCCGGCGATTGACCGATCATATTTTCTATAATCAATCCTTCCATCTCTGTCTCCGTCATCTATGGGATCAATTGGCTTCTTTCTCCTCTCCGATGTCGGCGATGGCCATGCCACGGTGGTCTATTGTCGTTGACTGCTCTCTCTTGCCTTCGTTGTGTTGGACTGAGTGTCCTCAACAATAGTGCGATTTAATAAGTAAATCTCAATAATAATAATAATACAAAAGGAATGATGAATATTATAGTCAACTGGTCAACATAAATCGGTAACGATTGGCTCAATTGAGTTTGACGTTACTGTCGTATGACGGTGGTGATCAGTTGACCCCTTGAGGTCACACCTAAAGGACAATCCCCTAATCATATACATTAATTAATGGTATAGCGATACAGATTAATTAGCCCCTTAAATTAAACTAAGTTTATTTTGTAAGTAAGAATTATATCTTATTGTAATATGATTAAATAAGATTCATTTTTTTTAATTTAATTGTTATATTACTAAGAATGCATTATGTTTATGAAACATTTGAGATAAGCACAATTGGTTGATTATAATTACAAATTGTTGTAGATTATATTAACCAAATTTGAGATGACCCATTTTATTTACATGTGATTATAAAATGTGACTTAAAATGTTAAGTCTAATTTATTTGTTATGAAATTGCATTTAAATTGGTTAAATGCACATTTATAAGCAAAATTACATGTTACTTGTCACATGTCACATTTTGACAAATGACAAAATACAAAGATAAAATGGACACCCATATTATGGTGTGGTGCACCGGTTTTGATAAACTAAAGGGTAGGAGTGTAGATCATGATTGTTGTTCTTATTGAGGACGTAACAACATGATTAGATTCTTTTGCCTAGACTCTACCCTAGTGCTTAGCTAAGAACAAAAGCAAAAGCCCACCCTACCCCATGCACTTGCATGTGGCCGGTCATGGCCTTGAATAAGAGGAAATGTTTTTCCTCTTATTTGTAACACTTGATCTAATTTTTGATAAGTATGCTTATCTCTCTTCTTCCCTTCTGACACTACAAAAACTTGAGAAAGTTTTTCACCATAAACTTGAAAATTCATTTTCTTACTATTTACTAACTTGAAAAGTTTCGGCCGGAAAAAAATTACAGCAACTTTTTTTTTTTATAAAATTATACCAATCATTTAATGAAAAACATATAAAATAATTTCATAGCCTAAGGCTCTGATACCACTTGTGGGAAATATCGGTATACTTCCCTTTAAAAAATCGGATTATAATGAAATTATAACTATATGAATTTCTAGTCATAAATGAAATTGCATAATATAAAACAATAGATTAAGAAATAAGCTTCGGTCCTAGCAAAAGGCCTAAGAACAAATACCAAAGTAGGTATTCTCCTAATCGTTGCACCCAAGATGGTTCAAGAAATGCCTTCGTCGTGCTAGAACGAATACCCAAAAATTACTTCTAATTTTGTGTGTATAATGATGATGAATATGGAGATGAATGAGAGAATTAAAAAACCAGAATTTTCTTCTCCTTTTCACCCTTATAGCCGTGAGATTAGGAGTCAATTAGGGTTGATAGAAAAATAGATTTTTCTCCTTTTATTACTCCCTCTTCTAACCGTGTAAATCAAGAGGAAAGGATAAAAAAATCTAGTTTCCTTATTCCTCTCAACCTATATTAGGTATTTATCTTATCATTTAATATGTGCATAATGTAATATGTATTCTAATTATTACTAGTAATGGACCGTCATATAAACCGAGTAATGCCGGACCAATACACTATAATAATATCGTGTAATACATATCCGCCAAATTTGAATATAACAGTTTATATTTAGTTTAGACCAACATTATATACATTGATTAAATATAACATTTTATATTCAATTACCAGCTAACATTATTTAATCGTTATTAAATAATCGTATCATCATCACATTGACTAACCTTTTAGTCAAATACATCGACTAACCTTTTAGTCATTTAATAAGGCATCAATATGATTATTTTCTCAAATAATCACATCTCTCAAACACATCTTTTAGGTGTGACTTTTAGGGATCAGTTGATCACCGCCATCAGTATGACAATAACGTCAAACTTATCTAGCAAGCAAATCGTTATCGATAAATGTTAATCAACTGATTATAATACAAAGTATACCCTGTGAACCTTAGTTGTTATCACACTAACTGTGGAGGACATTAGCTCCAACAATCTCCCACTTGTCCTTACAAGTGTATGTGCGATAACCGATTTTCATATCCTTAAATTTCTCCCACTCAATGTAAAACAATTTGCAAACTCTGCATTCACAAAGGTCGTATTTTACAAGTGATCAGTATCAAGAGTGTTTTTCTCGACTAGAGAGTAACTCAACTGATAAACGAATCACTATTCGAGCATGACCATGCATTTCAGTTACTAATCCTCGAGTGGCCCTGAGAAATAACAAAACCTGATAAAGGGTTGGATATTTTCCTCAACTCGAATTCTGCAGATGTAAGCACAATATGAAATGACCCAGTAAAAATCTGCTTGGCCTTCTGTTACAGTCGACCGTGAGAAAGAAACCAAAGTCACCCAAAAACTGCCTTAATCTCAAGAGACAGTCGATAGTCAAAAGAATCGACTCTAGGAACACTATGGACGTCCAATCCACGACCTGGCACCGAATGTTGTTAAACATTTAGGACTCCATAACGTCGTCACGAATTACAATGTCCTACGAGGTATCCTTATAACTCGTATTTGTGATCGATCAGTCAACAGTTTGACTTATGGCTCGTTGAACCCACCATCAATCGACTTAACAATATAATAGCCAGAGTTATCAGCTCATGTAGGCGATTACGGACCAAAACACATATAATGTTATTCAGTTCACTTTGTGGTGTTCAATGTTGTCCATACAATCCACATGAAAAACAAAATATGAAAACAATACGATGAAGTTATTATTAGTATATGAAAAAGATGTATCTAATTCATACAAACAGCTAATACAACTCAGGAACACGTTTAATTCCCATGGAAGTAACGTGCCCTACATGCTTATCATGTCTTAACGGTTTAGTGAGAGGATCTGCTATGTTATCATCCGTAGCAATCTTGTCTATCACTATCTCCTTTTGCTCCACGTAATCTCTGATCATGTGAGCCTTCCGAAGTACATGTCTAGATTTGTTGCTAGACTTAGGCTCCTTAGCCTGGAAGATGGCACCTCTATTATCACAATAGATGGTGATCGGGTCATTCGAACTAGGAACTATGACAAGTCCTTGTAAGAATTGACGCATCCATATAGCTTCCTTTGCAGCCTCTGAAGCGGCATAGTACTCGGACTCAGTCGTAGAATCTGCTATAACACTCTGCTTGGAGCTTTTCCAGCTGACCGCAGCGCCATTAAGAGTAAATACGAATCCAGACTGAGATTTCGAGTCATCCCGATCCGTTTGGAAGCTAGCATCTGCGTAACCGGTTGCGCAAAGCTCAGTCTCTCCTCCATAAGTCAATACCCAATCCTTAGTCCTCCGTAGGTACTTAAGGATATTTTTAACAGCCATCCAGTGTGTTTCACCTGGATTGCCTTGGTACCGACTGGTCATACTCAAAGCATATGCCACGTCTGGACGTGTGCATATCATGGCATACATGATCGATCCTATAGCTGATGCATAAGGAATTCGACTCATGCGCTCGACCTCTTCAGATGTCTTGGGTGCCTGAGCTTTACTCAAATGCATCCCAGACGTCATTGGAAGATACCCCTTCTTGGAGTTGGTCATGCTGAACCTTTCAAGAATCTTATCTATATAAGACTCCTGACTGAGTGATAACATCCGTCGTGATCTATCTCTGTAGATACGGATTCCCAATATGCGTTGTGCCTCGCCCAGATCTTTCATCTGGAAATGGTTCTTTAACCATACCTTAACCGAAGATAAGAAAGGAATATCATTCCCTATCAAGAGTATGTCATCGACATACAATATCAAGAAAACGATTTTACTCCCACTCGACTTGACATATAAGCATGGTTCCTCAACCGATCGAGTGAAACCATTCTCTTTTATGACTTGGTCGAAACGATGATTCCAACTCCGAGAAGCTTGCTTAAGTCCATAAATGGAACGCTTAAGCTTGCAACACTTTCTTAGGATTTTTAGGGTCAATGAAACCTTCGGGTTGTACCATGTACAATTCCTCCTCCAAATAACCGTTTAAGAAGGCGGTTTTCACATCCATCTGCCAAATTTCATAGTCATGAAAAGCGGCAATCGCTAAGATTATCCGAATGGAACGCAGCATGACTACGGGTGCAAAAATTTCATCATAATGCAATCCTTGCACTTGAGTGAAACCTTTTGCCACTAGTCGTGCCTTATAGGTGTCTGGTTGTCCCTCTACGGAATGCTTTATCTTGTAAAGCCATTTGCACTGAAGAGGCCGAACCTTATCAGGCAAATCAACCAGATCCCATACGTCATTCTCATACATAGAGTCCATCTCGGATTGCATGGCCTCAAGCCATAGCTTTGAGTCGGAACAGGTCATGGCTCCTTTATAGGTAGCGGGTTCGTTACTCTCTAGGAGCAAAACATTGTCTCTATCGTTCTCCTCGACCATACCAATGTATCTGTCTGGAGGTATGGAGACTCTACTCGATCTTCTAGGTTCCTTAGGAATATTAACCGCAGTAGAAGATGCAGGAACATCTTCCTTCATCGGTTGCTCGGTTGTTGGTTCTTGAATCTCCGACAGATCGAAGGTTCTATCACTTGTCTTGTTCTCGAGAAATTCTTTCTCTAGAAATTTCGCACTAGCCGCAACAAAAACACGTTGTTCGGTAGACGAATAAAAGTAATGACCAAACATTCCTTTTGTATAACCAATAAAGTATGTCTTGACCGATCGCGGGCCGAGCTTATCCTCGTGTCTCCACTTGACATAAGCCTCGCAACCCCAAACCCGAATAAAGGACAAGTTAGGGACTGTTCCCTTCCACATTTCAAATGGAGTCTTGTCAACAGCTTTAGACGGACTTCGGTTAAGTATAAGAGCAGCTGACAAAAGAGCATAGCCCCACAATGAATCAGGCACTACCGTGTGACTCATCATGGATCGAACCATATCAAGTAATGTTCGATTTCTCCGTTCGGACACACCATTTAATTGAGGTGTTCCAGGTGGAGTTAACTGTAGTACTACACCACAGTTTTTAAGGTGTTGATCAAAATCATTCGAAAGATATTCGCCACCACGATCTGAACGTAGTGCTTTAATCTTTCTACCCAGCTGGTTTTCAACCTTATTCTGGTATTCCTTGAACTTATCAAAGGACTCACTTTTGTGCTTCATTAAGTAGACATATCCATATCTACTCAAATCGTCCGTGAAAGTGATAAAATATCTATAGCCATCTCTAGCGTTGATTGACATAGGTCCACACACATCAGTATGTATGAGTCCTAATAGGTCAGCAGCGCGCATTCCAACACCTTTGAAGGAAATTCGAGTCATTTTGCCTATGAGACATGATTCACACGTGCCAAATGATGCATAGTCAAATGGGGAGATAGTCCCATTGTCAATGAGCTTCTTCACGCGTTTTCATTTATGTGTCCCATACGGCAATGCCATAGATAGGTTTGATCTTTGTCACCAACCTTTACCTTTTTATTACTCACATGCAATATATCTGTGGTTTGATCTAAAACATAAATCTCATTCATGGAAACTGCTTTACCATAAATCATTTCGTTAAAAGAGAAAATACAGCTATTATCCTTTATTACAAACGAAAAACCGTCTTTATCGAGTACGGAAACAGAAATAATGTTTTTAGATAAACTGGGTACATAGTAACAGTTATTTAAAAATAACTCAAATCCACTCGGGAGTTGGATTACATATGTTCCCACTGAAACGGCAGCTACTCTTGTTCCATTCCCCACTCGCAGGTCCACATCACCCTTTTCGAGAGGTTTGATGTTTCTTAGGCCCTGCAAATTATTACCTAGATGAGAACCACAACCAGTATCAAGTACCCAAGTTCCGAAACTTGCATGGTTAATCTCAATCATATGAATAAAAGATGACATACCAACAGGAGTGACGCGGCCTGCTTTTACGTCTTCAGCATACACGGGACAATTCCGCCTCCAATGCCCAGTCTTGTGGCAATGGTGGCATTCCATGTTTTCTTTGCTCTTTGTCTTGCCTTGTGAGCTACTGCTAGTCTCACCAAGGCCACTCTTGCCCTTTACTGGCTTCTTGAACTTCGGCTTCCCTACAGCTAGGTCGGCCTGAGCCTTGCCCTTACCCTTACCCTTGTTTGTAATCGTGAGAACGTCCTGCTTCAGGCTCCCACTCAATTTCATATCCTTCTCAGTCTGTATGAGAAGTGAGTGTAGCTGATGAGGATTTCTCTTCAAATCATTCATGTAGTAATTTGCCCTGAATTGGGCAAAACCATCATGAAGTGAATGAAGCATGCGGTCAATGACCACGCTCTCTTTGATTTTGCAATCAAGTGCCTCCAGTTTTTCGAGATTCTCGATCATGTCGAGAATGTGTGGGCTAACCGGTTGGCCCTTCTAGAGTTTCGCCTCAAAGAAGCGAGTGGTAAGCTCATACATAACGATCTGCGGTGCTTTTGAGAACTCGTTAGTGAGCGTGGTGAAAATCTTGTTTGCACCTTGGGCAATGAATCGTCTTTGCAAATTGGCTTCCATTGAAAAGATGAGTACGTTCTTTATCGCACCCGCCTCCATTACGAAATCACTATAAGCAAGTGATTCATTGGCTCCTGCATTGGGGCCTGGGTTAGGCGGTAGTGGCTCAGTCAAGTACTTGAGCTTACCGTAAGCTATGGCAGCATTCCTTAATGAAGCCTCCCAGTCCGCAAAGTTGGACCCGTTATTCTTCAGTCGCGTGTACTGATTCATGTTGTTCATGAACATCTTAAGCCAGGATTCACGTGCGAGCATGGCACTTGGCATAGGGGCATCAGCATGTCCAGCCATTTGTTATAACAGTTTTATCGATATAAAAGAATGCTACACTGCGAAAAAGGAGATAAAACATAATAAGCATTTTCATCGTTTTAATTAAGTCTAATGCAAAACCGATTAATGCGAAGACTCTTGCATTTATACAATTGACCTCCCTCAAGTATTATATAAATGATCCCCAGACTCAATTTCTGTAAATTGATAAGCCAACTTCTTGGCTAATTCTACTTTTAGAATTCCTGGTCGATAAATTTCTGTAAATTCTATCTTTAGTCCATCATAATCACGAGATATTACTCGGACTATAATGTTGAGGTAAAATAGATCAACACATACTACTTACCCAACGTAGAAGGGATCATATGGAGAGTAACGTCCTATATGCCTACCGACGAAGAAGGGATTCATAGCAGTTTTCCCTATAAAGACTAATCTCAATTTTAGGTTTTAGAGGAAGGTCCATCAGCTTTAATTTTATTCATATAAGTGAACGAATGATCTAGCATTTAGAGAATGAATAATTTAAGATGATAGCTTTTAGAATTTTGAGTGACATCTGGATGTCCATGATAATTAACATACAATCTATATGAGTCAATTTTCATGCAATTAAGAAGTAGGTTGTTCGGTTTAGGCGGAATATGATGCACTAACTATCATGCAAAAAAAAACAATAAGAACGGAAAAATGAAAATCAAAGTACAAAGTCCTAGTGTGGCCTATCCTATCAAAATAGAACAAAAAATTACACTTTGGAATCCATCCTGATGGACCCTAGAAGCTTGACTTGATGTTCCATCTTGATCCATGTAGCGGGAGTGAGCTATCCGATCTCCATCTTTGGTCTTCTCAAAAATACAATTTTTAAAAAAATTACAAAATATAAACCTATTTACAATCTAATTACAACCTCTTTACATAAACATCATAAACTTTTCACCAATTTGATGCTCGTACAAAAGAAAAATGCTAATTAACTTATCGTTACTAATGTTGTTTTTTACTTACTTCTTAAAGTAAAGGAATCCACTCATAAGTCGAAGACCTGAGGCGAAACACATGAACTGCAAAAATATTATATTGTCACAACTCACGACATTGCCAAAACTGATAAGAGTCTTTCAAAAACAAACACAGTATATGCAGGTATTTCTCTATCACAAACAATATATGTATTCACATGGAGAAGAGATTACAAAAAAGTAATGAGTTGAATAAACATTTATAAGAAGTAAAGTAGTCACTACTCACCAGATAATGAACGTGGTTAGGGGCTGAGGAGCTTGAGACAAGGAATTCGTTTTAAGAACCTGGAAAATTAGACAAATGCAATGGTATTTTCTTTCATATGCATGACTGATAAATAGGTAATGAATCAAAACTTTGATGTCCAATGGAAAATAACAACGTTACGTATTATAAATTCATAAATATGCAGCACTCAAAAGACAGTTCAGGCCTTACCACAGTCGATGTTTGACTCCGCATGCCAAGTCCTTTGAATCAACTACAAATTGTCAATACAAACACAACACTAAATATGAATCAAGTCAATTAAAGTATATGAAACCAAATTACATATACAACAATTAATATGAAATAATAACTTATTACCATGACCATGTCATTCATTACGATACATCAAAGACCATGTTACCATCATTACGATAACACAATCTAGTAGGGCCACACTAAGCAATACAAATTACAACCTCTTGTAAAAATACCAAAATAATCCATTCATCCATTCATTCATTCATTCAACAAAATAAAATGCATCAACATAATAAATTAAACATTCAAGACATAATTCATTAATTATGATGATTAATTTATCCAAACCACCTTTAAAATGATCAAAATTATGTGACAATTCCTTAATTGCACACAACAATTTTAATCAACCATAATCCAATTTAATTCATATTATCGGGTATAACATAAATTAAATTCAACATTATTTTAAACCTTTTTAAAATAATAGGGTATCTATCATTGTGAACTTTTTCACAACAACAAAACAACATACATTATCTTTATAATGCAATAAACAAAATAAAAATCAATTTTTTTTTTCACTATTCACAGATGAACAGTAGCCGTGAACAATAGCAGGTACCAATTTTTTTTATTTTTTTTTTTTCTCTCTCTCGGTTTAAAAAAAAAACAAAAACAAACCCTAATTTTTTTTATGAACAGTAGCCGTAGCCACGGTGAACAGTAAAAAAAATACAAATTAATCTTTTTAATTTGATCATGCTAATAAAACTAGATCGGTACAAACATTCAACATCTAATCATTATTAAACATTGATACAAACTAGATGATTCAAATTAACCTTTTAAAATGAATATCTAAATCATGATTAATCGATTATCAAAATACTCAACTAATCATAATTGTTTTGTATATTCATACCGAAAAATTTAGCACAATGAATGTTCTTTAACATCCTAAACAAATTCCATTTTCATTTCAATTTAATCCTCATTAAATCAAAACATCAACTAATTCATTATATTATTATCTTAACATATTAAAACAACAACATTTATGAATCAAAAATGGAACCCTAAAAAAAAAAACTCACGGAACAAAAAAAAAGTTTCGGCCGGAAAAAAATTACAGCAACTTTTTTTTTTATAAAATTATACCAATCATTTAATGAAAAACATAGAAAATAATTTCATAGACCAGCATTATATACATTGATTAAATATAACATTTTATATTCAATTACCAGCTAACATTATTTAATCGTTATTAAATAATCGTATCATCATCACATTGACTAACCTTTTAGTCAAATACATCGACTAACCTTTTAGTCATTTAATAAGGCATCAATATGATTATTTTCTCAAATAATCACATCTCTCAAACACATCTTTTAGGTGTGACTTTTAGGGATCAGTTGATCACCGCCATCAGTATGACAATAACGTCAAACTTATCTAGCAAGCAAATCGTTATCGATAAACGTTAATCAACTGATTATAATACAAAGTATACCCTGTGAACCTTAGTTGTTATCACACTAACTGTGGAGGACATTAGCTCCAACAAAAATTTCGTGTGAAGTGGACTTATTTCTCATGATTTATTATTTTTATATGATAAAATGGAATAAATGAAGGTCAAATGGTTAAAAATAGTTCCGCTTTGAATATGACCTTGAAATTTTAGTATGTTGTCACATGAATATGTTCCTGTCAGACTGATGTGATTTGTCTAGCATGATTTATGAATTTTTAATGTAAACATGGCATAAATAGTGACTTATTTAGAAAATATAGCTATAATAAATTTCATGTCATGAGAAAATTATTTCTGATTGCATAAATGTCCCACATTTCAGATCTAAATTTGAAAATTTAATTTGATTAATTTTCGCATGCTTTATGTATTTTATTTGATAAAACCGATAAAGCGCAACCGTTTTTTCTCAAAACCGATTCAAAATTTTTAACCTTGATTTTTGACATTATGAGTGTCATGGAAATGTTCCAGAATGTACAAAAATTTAAAATTCAAATTTTGAAATTATTGTAATTAAATTTGGATTTATTTGATTAAAATATGATTTTAAAGTCTAATTTTGGGCAATTATATAACAACAAGTTGAATTATTGTCAAAAATTGAGTGATGAATAATTTTTGAGTCCTAAATCAGTTGGGATAATTAACTTGGACTTAAACATGATTTAAGTATTGTTTTGTGATTTTAAGAAGTTATTATCACGCATTTCCGTAAAACCAGGTTATATACGATATAAACCGTAAAATAGAGCGATTTGGCATTTAAAATGAGCTTGTTTTATACATATTATTATGCTGCATATTTATTATGAATTTCATACTTTGGTTTATGTAATTTGGAATTATGTAATTTATTCCTTGTATGGCCTTAGTTTTAATCGATATTACTCGTAATGTAAGGGAATATTGATTCGGTTGTAATTTATTGTGATCTCGTATCACTTTTATTGTATTATTTTATTTTTAAAATGTATAATATGAAATTATTGTAATTTTATTATATATTTTGTAATTATTTGTAATACCGGAGTTTCCCAAAGACGATGTCATTCGGAAAGGAGTTCTGAGAGAGACACTGACCTTGGGAGGCGTGCTTATGAAGTTCAAGGGATCAAAGGAGTTGGTTTCCGAATTTGTAATAGAATATATGATTTTCTATTCTAGGAAAGGCCATACTAGGAGTTTTACTTTTATGCTTGCATTTATGTTTGCATGCATTGCCAAATCGCCATAGCATGACATGCATATTTTATCGAGTATTCGACCGTGTCAATTAAAATTATCGTTAATTCATCGATTTAGTTCACTTAAACGAGATAGATAATAAATTGACATGACCTCTCATAATAAATAATTGAGATCAAGCCATACCAAATCGTAGAACGCATGAATCCCAATTTCGCAAGGAAGTAGGCTCGGCTCACCGGGGTGTTAAACTTGTTACGTTGGGTAAGTGGGGTAATGAAGGTTATTATTTCGAAATTTGGATTGAGCTCAACGGAAGTATTCGCGACCGTAGCCGCATGTGTTCCGTGCTTAAGATAAATATTAAAGTAATATTATCGACCGAGAGTTCTAATGTAGAATCGATTAAAGAGTTAATTCACCAAATTATGTTAATGAGTGATGAATCGGCTCACCGTGCCCAAGTTGATATGAATTTGGATCTCGGAATCATTTATAATAGTTGGGTAGAGGTCACTATTTAAATGTTAAAACTTGTTTAAAATGTTTACAAGTATATTTAAAATGATAAATGTTGACATTTCCTTTATGTCTTAAAAATTAGTAGTCAAAATTATTTCTTCGCAATGGCAAATGTTAATTCATCCACCACCACCTATGCTCCAACTCTCACGAATGTCTCATGGCTTCAATCCTTCATGGATCGATGCAAGTTAGAAAAGAATAGCGCTTATTTTGGCGATTGGGATGCGCAACTTTGCTTGGCCGCAGAAGGTGACGACAAGCTTTCGTTACCTTACCTGAGCCTCTCCCGAAACACCTAATAAAAGGTCAACCGCCGCCGCAAGGCGAGTCTATGAGGCTTACCACAAAGAGTCCGCCGCGATCAAAAATGTTTTGATTTTCTCTTTGGAGGCCGATCTCCAAAGGAGTGCCATAAAGATGAGCACGGCCTATGAGATCTATGTCAAGCTTGTGACCATGTTTTTACAAGCTCCTAGCATCATTCAATATGAGACGGCTTCCGCGTTTTTCGACATGAACCTAAAAGAGGGCCAAAAGTTAGCCCTCATGTACTCAAATTGATTGAGCATGTTGAGACTCTAAAATTGCAAGGGGTTGACATTCACGAACAACTCGTTATCGACCGAGTCTTACATTCCTTGGGGAAAATCAAAGCATATGTGAAGTTTAGGGTAAACTACAATATGCAAAACATGAAAACACCTCTTCATAAATTGCACAAGATGCTTATGCAAGCCGAGAGAGACATGGGGCTAAATGTTAGCACCTCCAAGGATATGCTCCATATTAATAATAAGAGCAAGGGGAAGTTCAAAAGAAGTGGTAGCAAAGGGAAGAAGCCCACAACCTCCAAAGGCAAGGGAAAAGGTATTGATAATAGCTCTCCCAAACCACAAAGGGGAGCCTCGACTGAGGACAAATGCCATTATTGTAATGGTGTAGGGCATTGGAAGAGAAATTGCCCTAAATATCTAGGAGATATCAAAGCTGGAAAGATTGTTTCAGTTGGTAATTTTTCATCCCTATCATTTATGTTATGATCTCAACTTTGGTATATAGATACGAGTTGTGATTCTTACCCTTTTTATTGTAATTAGGGCATCCTAGCAAGGATAAAGGCAAGGACAAGCAAGCCTAATAAGGCTCTTCACGGAAAGCTAAGGTAGCCACCCATGGTTGAAAACCTAAGGAAGCTTGGCCTCGAGATGGTCTCCCCTTTTGATTGTATTATGGTTGTTTAGAACTTTTATTTCCTTGTTGGACATGGAAATTTTTAATTTTCAAGAAAAATTGTTGTAATTGAATATTTAGTGGCTTGTTTTTCAACCCAAGTCAACTCGGTTTGTTGAACCTTTTTGTTCTAAAAACTTGTCATTTTACACCACTTGCACTAATAACATAAATTGTATCGACTCAAATTGATCATATTAGTATTATTGTAACACCCGGAAATGTACCCTATTTTTCTAGTAGAAATATTTTACGAAATCTTTTCAGTAATTTTAAGTTTTAATTATAATTTTAAGTTCCGAGTCGAATTTAGAATTTCCGAGTTCGTATTTGGAATTTCTGCGAGATTTCATGAAAAAGTCGTCTTCAGTCTAGTTTGACTTTCTGGACTTTGGAAATCGTGTTTGACTTTTTCTCTACACAACTCACAACACACTCCCTCCTTAACCTAAAATCTCATTAAACACAAAATCAAACCTAGTTTTCTTCTTCCTTAAGAAATCAATTTCCCTCTTTGATTTCCATCTTAGATTTGGCGTAGTTTCTTCGTTACTCGATAGAATTTACGTAAGTTCATCTTATTCTTCCTCCCGTACCTTCCTCTATCCGTATTGATAATAAAATTATCGTCTTTCTCGCTTTTTAAGCATTCCGTCTTTCTCAAGATGAACTTTATTCATCTTTTTACGATCTAATTGTAGGTGGCGACCTCCAAGATCCCGACAAAGACTATTTCCTTATAGAAGAGGAGCTTGACGATCATTAGAGACGCTAAAAGGTAACGGTGAAGGGTTACTCGGTATTACTTACGTGTTTTACATGTTTATATGCTAGAAAATCGTATTAGATTACGATTAGGAAGTTTAGAAACCATGCTATGATTAGTAAATGATGTTATATGATGAATGTTGATGAATTATATTGAGTGTTGATGATTATTTGAAGTATATATGAGAATTGAAATGATTTGGAAATGATTTGGTTGAGCTTTGGAAGCTCTCGGGTGAAGAAGTGCTCCCAGCCGGTCGACCGGCCGCCGGTCTGACCACCGGCTGGGAACACATCAGAAACTCTTTTGAAAAATGGGATTTTTGTATAAGAAGTGCTCCAGGCCGGCCAACCGGCCACCGGTCAACCCACCGGCCTGGAACACATCAGTGTTGAAGTTTGGAATTGGGTATGATTGGCTGTGCCGGTCGACCGGCCGCCGGTCGACTGACCGGCCCAGACCCCTTTTCCTCTGTTTTTGGATTTTGCCTGTGTTCTGAGCCGGCCCACCGGCCGCCGGTCTTCTGCCCGGCCTGGAACACGGCTGTATGCATTTCCTTTAATTTCTAAAACTCGTAATTTATATTAGTTCGCATGATCGGTTTGTCGTATAATTTTACGTAATGTCTTATAATATTCATGTTTTGGTTATACGATATCTCTTTCGCATGTATCACATGTTTTGTGACGGTTTTCGATATGTTCCCACTTTGAGTCGGTTTTTACAAATGAGTCGGTTTGAGCACTATTTTGTATTGTGCTTTGTATTCTCATTCCCTTGGCTACCTTTCCGTTCGTAAGGCTGGAATGTCGGAACGGAGAGGTATCCTACTGCTTAATTGCATGTGTTAGTGGGCATACGACGACGTTGTTGGGAGTTGAACGCTATGCGTTGATCGACCCGGCCGGCAAATGTTGTGTACTTGCGAGGTGGTGTTATTTGCATGTAGCGTACCGCTTGTTATGAGGCTTGAGCTCTTTTCCGCCTCTTTCGTGAATTGATCTACCGAATTTGGGGTACTCGGCGTTTTCTTTGTAAGACCGAGTCTTGGATGCGAAAAGTTTATCGCATGTGTTATCGCATGTCGAATCGGAAAATGGTATATTCCGAGAATCTGGCCAGGTTTAGACTAGGACCGTATTATTATCGTCGTGCTACCAGGAGGAAGAGGGAAAATAGTCTACATAGGGAAATGTTAAGATGCGTATGAGTTCAGGAAATGCTTGTATCCCGTGGATGCCTGTTAATCATACTTGCCATGTACACGGTGCTAGTGCGTTTCATTTACCGTGAGAGATGTCGTCTTGTGTCGTCTTTGAATGCGTGATTTCATGATAGTGTTCATGGTCATTGCATGATTGGACACCGTCATTGTCTTGGTTCGTGAATGGATGATAATATGTTGGATATTATGTGATCATCGCATGACTTGACTTGGTTTGTCTGTCGAGTCTCAATCTTATCAATCTTATACCGCTAACGGTGAGATGCAAGCCCTAGTGAGCGTATTCGATTGCCTAAGAGTGTCTTTCCCGAGTCTTGGAATAACATGATTGTTACGGATTTGATTTCTATATGATCTTATCTTTATATCTCGTATTGCCTATTTATTCTTATCGCAACTCACATGTATACATATATATATGCATGCTTTACTTTCGTATTACCTTATATGTACGTTTGATGTAATATGGCTGGGAGAACCCGGAGTTACTCCCCACTGACTGTGGCATTCATGTTTTTCATGGATGAACAGGTTTCCTGCTTTGGATGATTTTTGGATATGATATATTGGGGTTCGGGTGTGAGCTAGCGGGCGTTGTCCCTGGAAGTTCACCTCTAGACGATAGTAGCTAGTTTTTGTTAAACACTTGTTCTTTGCTAACATTTGAAGAGACCCCGTCTCTTTGTTGTATATTTCCGTTTTTAGTTTGTAATATTTGACACCTCTCGTTTTATTTACAATGCATGTATAAAAGTTTTTAAAATACCGTATTTCCGCATATCTTTTCACATGCTTGTATGTTTTATCTTTCCGCATTCGCGAGGGTTGTCACAGTTGGTATCAGAGCTTTATCGCTCCCGACGCATACACGTGAACCCTAAACTTAAACTACTTGACCTTGAAATAATAAATGAGAGATGGGTAGAAGTTAAGGACTTTACTTGGTAGTCTATTTGTTTATGCTAATTGATAGGAGTAACTTAAATTGTTTGTGTTCTTATGAAGATGGTTAGACCGCGTTCAGCTGATAATATTATGATGGAGGCTCTTGCTCAAGTGCTGAAGAATCAGCAAGATGCCGCTCTCGCTAATGCCAACCAAGTTCCCCCTAGAAGGGAGGACAACCAACAAGGGGGTTATGCATGGGTGGCGGGTCAAATTGCAAGGAGTAAGATCGTGCCTTATGGTGGTGAACCGGATCCTACGGAGCTATCCGATTGGTTCCGTGAAATGGAAAAGCAGTTTGATCTTTACCAAGTCCGGGAAGAGGATAAGGTGAGAATTGCAAAGCACTTTCTAGTGCGGGAAGCCGACAATTGGTGGGCTATCACTAGTGCCACTGCCGTTCTTGAAGAGGACTTTAATTGGTCTTGCTTTAAAGCTCTTGTGGAGGGTAGATTTTATCCCAAGGAGCTTAAACAACAAAGGCTCAAGGAGTTTATAGATTTTAAGCAAGGTAACCTATCGGCTCAAGATTTTACAACGGAGTTTAATAAGCTCGCTCACTTTGCGCCGAGACTTATTCGTGATGATGAAGATCGTGCTTTCTATTATCGTAATAAGTTGAATGCCGTTCTTCAAAGTAAGGTGAGAAGGGGTACCGCATCCTTTGGAGATCTCTACGATGATGCTTTGTGGGCTGAAAATTCAATGAAGGCTATAAGGGATGAAGCTTTAATGAATAATCCCTCTCCGTCTTATGCTCCTAGGCCGAATGCTTTTGGGAAGAGGCCGTTTATTCCGTCTTCCTCAAATTCCTATGCTAACAAGAGGAGGTTTAATCCTTCTTCCAATGCCAATACAAGGAATCCTTCTCCTTTTATTCCTAGAGCTACTTCAAATGTAGTTCATAGGCCTTATGCTCCTCAAGCTCAAGCGCAAGGTCGTCAATGTAACCGTTGTAGGCAACCATACCATCCCGGTGTGGCATGTGCCAACCGACCTTACATTTGCTTCTTTTGTCAAAAGGGTGGTCATCGTTATGAGGATTGCCCCGATCGAAAGTTGCCTCCTCCTCCTAAACCTAAGGGTTCAATATTTGTCATGAGTCGTGCTGAGGCCGACGCTCATCCCGAGATCATTACGGGTATGTTTTCAATCTTAGAGCAACCGTGTCTTATTTTATTTGATACCGGTGCTTCTATGTCTTTTGTGTCATCGACCTATGCTAATAAATTATCAATCAAGCCGACATCTAGTGAGGATACTCCCATATCCTTACCTTCCGGAGATATTATCTCTTGTTCAACCCTTTATCCAAATGTACCTATATCTATTTCGGGTTCTATCTTTCCCGCGAATCTCCTTAAATTTCCTCTAGGAGAGGTTGATATTATTTTAGGTATAGATTGGTTAGCTATGTATCATGCTAGGTTCGAGTGTCGCGATCAAAAGATCTTTTTAAAGAGTCCTTTAGGTGTTAGAATAACCTATAAGGGATCTCATCCCCGTAAAGGTGTGTCTTTAATTTCCGCTTTGAAATTGGTAAGTATGGTTAGAAAAGGTCACCAAGCATTCTTGTGTGTTGTGACTTCTTCAAATACCTCCTTGCCAAGTATTGAAGATGTGCCTATTGTTCGAGAATTCATTGATGTATTCCCCGAAGATTTGCCCGGGATTCCTCCCGAGAGAGATGTTGAATTCTCCATTGATCTTGTTCCTGGTTCTGGGCCAATTGCCAAAGCTCCTTATCGTATGGCTCCTTCTGAATTGAAAGAATTAAGGAAGCAGTTGGATGATATGATTGAAAAGGGTTTTATTCGACCAAGTGCCTCGCCGTGGGGTGCTCCTGTTCTTTTTGTGAAGAAGAAGGATGGTTCTATGAGATTGTGTATCGATTATCGTGAATTGAATTGGATTACAATCAAGAATAGGTATCCTTTACGAGAATTGAAAGATTTGTTTGACAAT
>JAIUZE010002763.1:0-18683 GCA_022085475.1 Heliosperma pusillum | reverse complement strand
AGTTTGTTTTGTGTCTTAGATTTAGCCAAGTTACTTGTTGTTTTTGTTGGTTTGTAGTTGTTAGATTATTTGTAGAGTGCCTTGCATTATTGTCTTTCCCTAGTGTGCCCAAAAACACACTAGGAGTCTAACTTGTTTTTGAGTTGCTTTGAGTGCATGCCTAGGGGTGAAGGGTTGTTCTTGAGCCATCCGGAACCCGAAAGGTTGTTTAGGACTCTCCGTGCCAATACACTTGCTCGGGTTAGGAATTCAAGAAGAGGTAGCCATCAACAAGCCAATACTTCAATTGCTTCTACATCCACTCCAACAATCGATCTCCCACAAAACAACACCATTGAACCTATATTTGAAAACCCCTTCTACAATACAATACAAAATACACCACCAAATTCACCACCTACAATACCTCAACAACAAAATCAACCACAAATGACGACTTTACGTGATCGTAACCGTCCCAACCACGATGATACCCAATCTCCAATCAATTTCGGTGTCTTGGCCCCAAATAAGTTTGAGATTCACCCGGCTCAAATGAGTTCTATTGAGCGGGATAGCTTTGGAGGCCTCCCCGATGAGGATGCTCATGCCCACTTGAGAAAATTCAAAAGTAGGGTAGGAATCATGAAAAGGAATGGTGTACCCGAAGAAACCCTTTGCCTAATGTTGTTCCCATTTTCTCTTAAAGACCGGGCGGAGAGGTGGTTGAATAACCATCCTCCAAACACTTTCACTACTTGGGATGATTTGGCTAAGGAGTTTCTAAGCAAGTACTACCCCGCTTCCAAAACGGCGATGCTAAGGAATGAGATAACAACCTTTCAACAAGAGGATGGAGAATCCTTAGGAGAGGCATGGGATCGATTCGTTGACTTACTTGCCCGTTGCCCTCATCATGGAATTGCGGATTGGTATGTCACTCAAACATTCTATCAAACTCTCCTCCCTCAAACCAAGGCTATGGTGAATGCTTCCGCGGGGGGAAGTTTTGATCATTTGAATGACCAACAAGGGGCGGCATTGATTAAGAAGATGGTTGAATCGGAGTCTAGCTATGGTACTAGTTCTAGAGGAAATAGCTTGAGCAGGAGTTCCAAGTACCCAAGTGAGAACTTCTCAAACGCGGATACCAATGCCAAGATTGATTTGCTCACACAAACTTTTACTAAGGGTTTTGCCGAGCTTCAAAAAGCTCAAAATCAAAGTCAAGGCCATCATGTGAATGAAGCTAGTGGGTCTTATGCACCTCCTATGGTGGAAGCTTATCAAACCCCCACTTGTGAAATTTGCAATGGATATGGACACACCTTTGAAGGTTGTGGGAACAATTTTTCTTATAGCAATGAAGGAGGAAATGACTACCAACATGTGAATGCTTTTCAAGGAGTCAACAACAACCCACGGCCCTCAAGGCCTCAATTCCAAAATCAAGGAGCTTACAACCCAAATTCAAATTTCTAGCATCCAAGCTCAAAATTTCACCCAAACATGAGCTACAAAAGCCAAAATGTCCTAAACCCTCAACACACTCAAACTCAACCTTCCAACCCTCCGGGTTTTTCCCAACCTAGAGGAGGAGGTCAATTTTCTAGAGGAAACTATAACAATCAATTCAACAACTCTCAACAAGGTCAAGGATCCAACCAATTCCAAAATCAACACTTCAATGATCAAGGTTACAATAACCAAGGTAACTTCCAAAACCAAGGTAATTGGAATCAAGGTCAAGGAAATTGGAATCAAAATCAAGGGAACCAAAACTTCAACAATCAAGGCCAAGGTAATTTTTACCAAGGCAATCAAAACAATCAAGCAAGTCAAGGGGTTCCCGATCAATCTTTCCAAGGCCAAGGGCCAAATTTCAACAACAACCAAGGGTCAAATTTCAACAATCAAGGTTCAAGGGGGCAACAAGGGAATTTTAATAACAATCAACAAGGAAACTTTAACCACCAAAGAAGCAACAACCAAGGTTCAAGTAGTCGGAATGACTATGCTTTTGCCCTTCCTTTGACAAATCAACCCCACCAAGAGAATGATCCTTCAATAAGTGAAGTTTTGCAATTAGTCAAAAACATGGAAATCCAAAACAACTTGACTTTGCAAAATGTCACCAATGCTCACAAGAAAGAGGTGAGGGAATTAGAAGCTAGGTTAGCTTCTCAAGCTTTGAACAATCCCCAAAGGCCTCCGGGAGGTCTACTTGCTCAAGGGAAAAGCTCCAAGGATGCTTCATCAAGCCACCATGCATGTGCGGTGACTTTAAGAAGTGGACTAGTGCTTGATAACCCCTACATGGATATGATGAATGATGAGATTCCAAATGATGAGCATGTTGAGGAAGGAGAAGAACTTGAAGAGCCCTTTTTGACTCCCACCTTGGAGTCAAAAGATGATGGCAAGGGTGAAGATGATCAACCCAAAGAGGGAGAAGAAGGGTATGTCGAAATTATGCCTTATGAAGAGGAGATGAACAAGGATGTCAATGATGACGGAGTAGAGGTACAACCAATGGCAAGAGCTAAGGTAACCAAGAAAACTCCCATTCCAAAGGTATCTTTTAGTTCTCCACTTGTTGTTTCCGATATCCCCTACCCCTCTAGAGCTTTGAAAACTAAGGAAAACTTCAAGTTCACCCAATTTAGAAAAATGCTTGAGGGACTTGAAGTGACCTTACCTTTCACCGATGTTATATTGAACATGCCCACTTACTCAAAATTTCTAAAAGACATCTTGACTCATAAGAGAACTTTGGGTACCCAAGATGTTATGATTATGGAGGCGGAGTGTAGTGCTCTCCTCATTAATCCTAACTCTTTCAAAATGCCAAAAAAACTTGGGGACCCCGGAAGTTTCTCTATCCCTTGTGTTGTGGGGGGAGTCATGATTTCAAGGGCATTATGTGACAATGGTGCAAGTGTAAGTGTCATTCCCTTAACTATTGCTAAAAGAATTGGACTTGAAAGTTTAACCCACACTTCTATGACTCTACAACTAGCGGATAGGTCCGTTAAGCAACCTTTGGGTGTGCTTGAGGACGTACCCGTTAAAGTTGGCAAATTTTTGATCCCCACGGATTTCGTTGTCCTAGATATCCCGGAGGATAGCCACACTCCCATCATCCTTGGTAGGCCCTTTTTGGCTACCGGAGGTGTCCTCATTGATGTGAGGGACGGGCGGCTAACCTTTAGGGTGGGAAACGAAACCCTTGAATTTAATCTTCCACATCTAGTGAAGGGACCAATGTTTCACAAAGCATGCTCGGTAGAAGTCATTGAAGAAGTGGTTGAGAAAGTGCATGAAGAGGAGAAGTATGAAGAAGAAGCTCTACAAGTGGCACTCCATGATGAGGAGATGGGAGATGACCACGTGGTAGATGATGAGCTAATGAAGAAGGTGGAGGGCCTTCTCCCTCCAAAGGTACAACTTAAGCCCTTACCTCCCTCACTTAAGTACTCTTTTTTAGGTGAGGGAGAAACTTATCCCGTTATCATTAATGCTAATTTGAGTGAAGGCCAAGAACTTGAACTTTTGAAAGTCTTGAAAACTCATAGGGGTTCACTTGGATATAGCATTGATGATATCAAAGGGTTAAGTCCTAATCTTTGCATGCATAGGATTGTCTTGGAGGAGGGGAGCAAACCTAAGGTAGATGGGCTACGTAGGTTGAACCCTAAGATGGCGGAAGTGGTGAAAAATGAGGTGATGAAGTTGCTAGAGGCCGGGATAATTTACCAAATAACCGATAGCTCTTGGGTGAGTCCCGTCCATGTAGTGCCCAAGAAAGGAGGGGTAACTATGGTGGAACAAGAGGATGGGACTCTCTTAGCTTCTAGACCCGTGACCGGGTGGCGGATGTGCATTGACTATCGCAAATTAAATGCCGCCACCCTCAAAGACCACTACCCCATCCCCTTTATTGACCAAATGCTTGAAAGGTTAGCGGGGCATTCTTACTATTCATTTCTAGATGGTTATTCCGGGTTTTTCCAAATCCCCATACACCCGGAAGACCAAGAGAAAACCACATTCACTTGTCCCATAGGAGTTTATGCTTATAGGAGGATGCCCTTTGGGCTTTGTAATGCTCCGGGGACTTTCCAACGGTGTATGACGGCTATTTTTGCCGATTTTCTTGAGAAGAGTATGGAGGTCTTCATGGACGACTTTAGTGTCCATGGAGACTCATTTGATCTTGGGCTATTGAATTTGTCTCATGTTTTGCAAAGATGTGAGGAGCACAACCTCGTCCTCAATTGGGAGAAGTGCCACTTTATGGTGGAGGAGGGGGTTGTGCTTGGTCACATCGTGTCTAAGAGAGGCATAGAAGTTGATATGGCTAAGGTTTCGGTAATAGAAAACTTGTCACCCCCTACTAATGTGAAGGGAGTGAGAAGCTTTCTAGGCCATGCGGGCTTTTACCGACGTTTCATCAAAGATTTTTCTAAAATAGCCAAGCCTTTAACTTCTCTTCTTCTCAAAGACACACCATTTGTATTTGATGAATTTTGCTTGAGTGCTTTTTGTAGGTTGAAGGAGGCTCTTGTGACGGCTCCCATAATCCGATCACCGGATTGGAGCCTTCCCTTCGAAGTTATGTGCGACGCCTCCGATTATGCGGTCGGGGCGGTGCTTGGCCAAGTTGTGGACAAGAAGCACCATGTAATCTACTACACAAGCAAAACTCTTGATCAAGCCCAAGTCAACTACTCTACGACGGAAAAGGAGATGCTAGCTATTGTTCATGCCGTGGAAAAGTTCCGGCAATACTTTGTTGGTGCTAAGGTTGTGGTATACTCGGATCACTCCGCTTTGAGGCAATTGTTAGTGAAAAAGGATGCAAAGCCAAGGCTCTTGAGGTGGGTTCTTTTACTTCAAGAGTTTGACTTGGAAATTAAAGACAAGGCGGGGTCGGAGAATGTTGTTGCCGACCACCTATCTAGATTGACTACCGAAGATCATGGGTTGAAGGATGAGAGTGGCCCGATCAATGAGTGGTTGAGAGAAGATAGTTTGATGATGATAGGTGGTACATCACCATGGTTTGCGGACTTGGCAAATTTGATTGTGAGCGGGTTTATTCCGGAGGAGTTGGATGCTAGAGCTAGGAGGAAGTTGAAGCATGACTCAAAACGCTATTTTTGGAATGACCCACATCTTTTTCGCAAGTGTGGTGATGGCATGTTTCGAAGATGTGTTCCTAGAGAAGAAGGCATGGAGATCGTCGATAGAATTCACAACTCGGCCTATGGGGGCCACCTTGGTACATCTCGTACCATTGCAAAGGTGTTACAAGGTGGTTTCTTTTGGCCATCTATGTTCAAGGATATCCACTACTTTGTCAAATCATGTGATCGATGCCAAAGAACGGGGAATATAAGTCAAAGAAATGAGATGCCCCTTCAAAACATTCTTGAGATTGAGCTTTTTGATTGTTGGGGAGTTGATTTCATGGGACCATTCCCCAACTCTTGTGGGAATGAGTACATTTTGGTAGCGGTGGACTATGTGTCCAAGTGGATTGAAGCCGTTGCCACCCCAACAAATGATGCTAAAGTTGTTATCAAGCTCTTCAAAAACACTATCTTTCCGAGATTTGGGACCCCAAGGGTGGTGATTAGCGACGGGGGTTCGCACTTTAGGAAGAGCACTTTCAAGATCTTGCTTTCTTCCCATGGTGTCACTCATAAGACCGCTCTTGCCTACCACCCTCAAACAAGTGGGCAAGTGGAGGTCTCAAACCGTCAAATAAAAGCCATCTTGGAGAAGACCACTAGCAAAGGTAGAAAGGATTGGTCTCAAAAGCTTCCGGATGTTCTATGGGCCCTTCGCACCGCTTTCAAAACTCCACTCGGCACAACTCCCTACAAGCTTGTCTATGGCAAAGCTTGTCACTTGCCAATCGAGTTGGAGCACAAGGCATGGTGGGCCTTGAAAGAAATGAACTTTGACATTGATATGGCCGGAGAGCTACGTTTTCTCCAAATGAGTGAACTTGAAGAATTAAGACTTGATGCCTACGAGAGCTCAAAGATTTACAAGGAGCAAACAAAGAAATGGCATGATGCCAAATTGGTTGATAAAGATGTAAAAGTGGGTGACCAAGTCTTACTCTATAATTCTCGGGTCAAGTTGTTTCCGGGAAAGCTACGCTCGAGATGGTCGGGTCCTTTCAAAGTTATCGACATTTCACCACATGGAGCTTTTGAACTTTGGAGCGAAGAAGGTGGTAATTTCAAGGTCAATGGGCATCGAGTGAAAAGATATTTTGATGGAGATGAAAAAGGAACGGTGGAAGTACTCTTCCTTGGGGATCCACTTCCCGAGGAGGAATCTTGTTTGTAATCTCTTGTGAATTGATAGGTTTGGTGGAGTCCCTCAACAACCACCAATTTTTTGTATATAGCATGCATATTAGGAGTAGTTGTGAAGATTTGGTTTTGTGTACTCGGGTATTTCGTCTTTAGGAGGAAGATTTAGGTAGGTTGGAAACACTTGTAGTCGGGTTTGGATCAAAACCGTGTCATTGGGACTATGTTGGTTGGGTAGATATTGTGGGTGACTTGGGTTTCTTTGGGAATATGTTGTGATTTTGAAGGCGAGTTGAAGAAGAGGAGAAGTGCTCCAGGCCGGTCGACCGGCAGCCGGGGTGCCGACCGGCCCAGAGCACTCCAGATGGTGAATGTTGAAGACGGGGAATTGAAGTACAGGTAATCCAGGCCGGGCGACCGGCGGCCGGTGTTCCGACCGGCCTGGAGCGCATTATACAAGAAGTTGAGTTTTGCAATTTTTTGGCCTGTGTTCTAGGCCGGTCGACCGGCGGCCGGTCTTACACCGGCTCAGAGCACCGTATACTTGAAATTTTGAAAGTTTGAATTTTTGAGCTGCGTTCCAGGCCGGTCGACCGGCAGCCGGGGTGCCGACCGGCCTGCACTACCTGAACACGAGTACAATCCAAAAACCAAAAAAATCAAATTTTTGTACTGGGTTCCAGGCCGGTCGACCGGCGGCCGGTGCCTGGACCGGTCAGAACTCACCCGAGAGCCTTATTTCACTCGTGAGCCCTTATTTTTCTTTCATTCTTCTTGTTTTCTTCTCCATTCTTCTTCTTCCTTCCTTCAAACTTACAAATAATCCCCACAAAAACACCACAAACACTCACAAAAACTCGCAAACATCACAACAACACTCCATCACTCTAACATTCAACCCACTAATTAACCCACTACATCACCCAAATTCATCCCACATCTCAAAAACCCCAATTTTCCCTCTTTCAATTGACTAATACGAAAATCTCCATGGCTCAACAACCACCTAGGAAAAGAACAAGGGCTCAGCTTGAGGCGGAGTTAGAAGCTAGACTTCAGCAAGTTACGGCGGGTATGGGTTCGGATGACGATTTTCCCGATATCGTCTTCGTCAGCGAAATCGCAAGAGGTAAATTTCAATGTTTAAAACGCAGAAGCCTTCCCCACTCCCGTTTTATTTGTCGGAATACTATGCGAAACCTCGGCCTTGATACGGTCACTCTTGAGCTTTTCAAAGGTTTGGGGATGGGGGAACTCTACGGTCAGCACTTCCGTACTTATGTAACGCCCCGAAAAACAGACATGCAGCTCAAAATAGCTCTTTTTATTATTAATAATGGCAGCGGAATTACAGGGCGTCACCGCCGTATTTCCCCTTCGGAAAATACAAGGCTTTTACAATAAAGATATAAATACACTTGAAACATCTAAAACTAAAAACTCTATTTAATTGAATTATACATCTTATACGGCTTATTTACTATATGAAATCCTCACACTTGACCCTCCCTGATACTTGTACCTGAAAAAGAATGAAAGTAACGAAATCAGCCAACCACAGGCTGAGTATGACTCTGGTTGCCTCCACCGGCCTTAGACTCTCATTTCCTATTTTATCTCTTTTATGTCTCACATATAAATAATATGCCACATGAGTATCATCCATTCATTATTAAATAGACATGCACAACTGTCATATCAGCATGTAACATTCATTTCACAATAATATATAACGGTCTACCATTACTGAAGTGAGACACATTACGGAGTCATTACTCCCCTGGGCTAAGCCCTTCTCCATGTACACAGGACCATATAATTATTTATGTAACCCCCTGGCACTTCACCAGTAATAACCAGAACCGTAGTTCTCATATCATGGAGTCGTGCTCCCTTCCATGTACACAGGTTAAATTTGTAATGTCATCCCTCTCCTGTAATCGTATCCCGAATGCTACAATTGGCCAATTATACATTATAAAACAGTACCAGCATGACAAACATTATAGCATATAGGACATAAATATAAGATAGACAAAATATAACGATCATAAGATGAAATTTACGATAAATATAATATAAGCGATTATTTCTAACCTCGTCTTATTTTAAGCTAAATATTACTTATATCGACAAAGGGTCCCGAAATCATACCTTAACCCGTATATATAAAGTAATAACTACACGTCGATGAGATATATTTGTATTCTGGCATCTCTCATTTTTTTTTCTTCTTATTTCTATATGTGTTATCAACATGACTATTAGGCCTTTTATAGCCAAATTTAAGGTCGGCTTATCAAGTTAGTAATCAAGTTGGATTTTACAACATCTTTCTTAACTACTAAGAAAGCTAACTTACAAAACTAACGTCACTTAGTTTATCAATTGGTTTGAGTGACATGCATCAATTAACCTTATCTTAAGATGTAAAGAAAAAAAATAGAACTATTATTATTATTATATTTTTCGGGTTATTACATTTTACCCTCCTTAAAATAAGTTTCGTCCCGAAACTTGCAAATGAAAAATGGAAAGAGTAAAACTTTGATTCCTCAAAACTCGGGAAAGATAAGAATTTAATTTAACAAAAGTGTTTTAATCACATTTATGCAATGAGTAAAAAGGCGTACTTCTTATATAATGGAAACCAGGAATTGTTGTCGCGAACAAGAATTCGAGAAATCCAATCCAAAGACGAACACTAATAATGAGTTAGTAGGTGATGAACGCCTGAATCAGTTATTAGACGTCTCCAATAACAAATCTTAGTATCACACCAACTGCACAAAGGCAAATAAAACAAAATTGAAAAGTTCATTTTCAATTCAACTTTTTTTTTAAAATTACAAATTTACATACAAAATAAACGTTTGAAAAATACTTGAAGGATTAACTTGAACTAGTTAAAAATTTCCGTACTACGCGATCAATTTGAATATCAAAACTTTTGGAATAATGGGACCAACACCCAGATTTAATGAGTGGAAGGTAAGGAGTATAAATCTTAAAGATAGAATGGTCGATTGGAATGTTGTAAAACACTATAGAAAATTAGATTGATTTCAAAATAGCAGTGTAACCTAACACGGTCACATTCTATATCATCAAAAGTTCTCACCCCACAAGTCACGTACGACAGTACCTTCTTTAGGTTTATAAACGTTAATATCAATTTTTTTTTTGTATAATAACCTCAAGAGTAATTTGTAGTACTATTATACAGAACATAAGTTCATTAAACAATTTCTTTAATTATTATCTCTTCTAAGTACTGTCAATAACATATGTTTAATGTTACTAAACTTAACATCTAGTTTTTTTAATTTTTTCTTAAGACACATTTTTTCCTCTTATTGATTTTTTTTTCTATATTCACAGTTATCATATAATTATTACTTTAGTTAATATAATGAAATTTATAAGGCAATCAATAAATGTGAAATTTATTGCACAACAAATAGTTAGAAAATATCTAATTAATATAACATACTCAAGATATACTAGAACAAAAGAAACACAACATACGTATCATGGTTTCAAAAATATTTTATTCGTGGTTCTGACATTAATCCTCTTATAAAATTCATATGTTCATTTTATTTTGAAATTTAAAATTAATTCTCCGCTTGTTTTCCTCTATTGACCTTGCTCCAACAATTTATTAATTTCTCCTGATACTATTTGATACACACTACTTCTATTACGGTTAATTTTAACATTTGTGTCAAATAACTAAATTTAAGTGTCAAAATTTTGCTTATGAACCTTATGCTTGTCTTAAGAGTATTTATTTTCAATGACACATTGTAAACTTTTCGTGAATTTTTTTTTTTTTTTTTTTTTTTTTTTTTCCTCCGATAAATTCCCTGAAGTTACGATTTATTATTACTTAACAAGTTCAACTATTTTTTTTTTTTTTTGAAACTCTATTTCAAAGAAAATCTTTTAAATTGCTTTTAAATAATAATTCAATATAAGCTTTAATTCAATGAGTATTTTTAATGTACATTACCTAAAATATTTACCGTCTCGTCTATGAGAATCTTTATTTCGACAATATCTCACTTTAAACATTTGAATATGTTCCGATTATTTCATCATTATTCATAATCAAATTATTCATTTGTGAATAAAAACTGTTATCTTATCTTTACAATAAATTAATTTAAAATTCCATTCTACAATGCATTAGCTTATATTTTTTTTTCTAATTAATAGATCACTATTAGTTTTTACTGTAATGTACCTTTTAACAATTTCAAGTTTTTCAATATAAATTCTAATTCTAGTTATGGTTCAACCCCTAGAAAAATTCACATTCTTTGTCCTTACCGTAACATTACGCACTACAACTCAATTATCTGATCACAATGCTAAACTATAAATATTAACATTAATAAATAACATGTTTAATCTTCCATTCTTCACCCCACCATTCTAAATATTAATTATTCTTATAGAATATCAACCCCATTATCGTAACATTAATATTAAATGTTTTGAAATTTCTCTATCAAACGTATATGATATCATACTTAAATTTAAAATAACTTCCTTCTACCCAATTTTAAATGTATATTTATTTTAATGTTTTCTTAACTTTTAATTTGAGATATAATCATTAACATAAATTAACATTCAAGTTTTATTACATTTACTTGCTAATATCAATATAGAATTTTCTTAGAACCAGTTTTAAACATTTACACTAACCGAAGTTATTTATACATACCACTCATCCAACCCTAACAAATTCACATACAATTAAATATACCACACTAAATAACCAATGCACACTTACAGCCAAAATTTGGTGGTTAAAACCCGTTAGTCTTTGTTGGTTGAACCAAAAGACGGGTACTCCTCGCTTACTCATCCTTCTTATCTGAATTGTTCATCATCCAATGACTATACCCTAGTTCATATGGGTCCCTATCCTTGTCGGGTATCTTCTTGATAGCTAACTTCCCGCCCGATGGTGTTAACGCAACCCACTATTTGCCCTTGATAGTATATTTCCTTTTTCCGAGCCAATGAATCTACCGCGATAACCTTTCATTTGCTTTTCCCGCTACTCGTCACTCTCATATGCCTTACTTCCTCATTCCTTCTTCTACTGGGCACTTTCGAAGTCCCACTCATTATCTGTAACGACACCAACTTAAAAACTTTTGTTTCCCCAAATCTTACGTTACTTATCCAAATATAAGACTCTATCTTTACATTATATGTGAGTTTATGCCTAGATCATACCAACTTGATTGGGTCTTAATATACGTAAATTTTAAAGAAATCACATTGTCAAAGTAACCACATATTTAATAGCACACATAAAATAATCTCTTGGTCCGCATCTGGTTCTTGTTAATTTCTTTTCAATTATGAAAATAATTTTAATCTTCCTTAACATAAGTATTATCCTTAAAGTTAACTTACTTTTAAATTAGCTTATTTTAGAAAATAAATATTTTATACTATATGCAGAAAGCATATAAGTTATGACTCAATGGTACACAACGGCCTAACAACGTAAATAAATAACAATACTTATTTAAGATCTACCCAACCTATATCTACCCTCTCTCTTAGTCAATTTCTATTTTATTTTAGTTATCTTTACTTTTTAAAATATTTTAGTCCTAGAATATTTCACCCCACTAAATGTATGGCCGAAGGCTCAACACGCGGTTGTAGGGTTGCTCTGATACCATTTTGTAACGCCCCGAAAAACAGACATGCAGCTCAAAATAGCTCTTTTTATTATTAATAATGGCAGCGGAATTACAGGGCGTCACCGCCGTATTTCCCCTTCGGAAAATACAAGGCTTTTACAATAAAGATATAAATACACTTGAAACATCTAAAACTAAAAACTCTATTTAATTGAATTATACATCTTATACGGCTTATTTACTATATGAAATCCTCACACTTGACCCTCCCTGATACTTGTACCTGAAAAAGAATGAAAGTAACGAAATCAGCCAACCACAGGCTGAGTATGACTCTGGTTGCCTCCACCGGCCTTAGACTCTCATTTCCTATTTTATCTCTTTTATGTCTCACATATAAATAATATGCCACATGAGTATCATCCATTCATTATTAAATAGACATGCACAACTGTCATATCAGCATGTAACATTCATTTCACAATAATATATAACGGTCTACCATTACTGAAGTGAGACACATTACGGAGTCATTACTCCCCTGGGCTAAGCCCTCCTCCATGTACACAGGACCATATAATTATTTATGTAACCCCCTGGCACTTTCACCAGTAATAACCAGAACCGTAGTTCACATATCATGGAGTCGTGCTCCCTTCCATGTACACAGGTTAAATTTGTAATGTCATCCCTCTCCTGTAATCGTATCCCGAATGCTACAATTGGCCAATTATACATTATAAAACAGTACCAGCATGACAAACATTATAGCATATAGGACATAAATATAAGATAGACAAAATATAACGATCATAAGATGAAATTTACGATAAATATAATATAAGCGATTATTTCTAACCTCGTCTTATTTTAAGCTAAATATTACTTATATCGACAAAGGGTCCCGAAATCATACCTTAACCCGTATATATAAAGTAATAACTACACGTCGATGAGATATATTTGTATTCTGGCATCTCTCATTTTTTTTTCTTCTTATTTCTATATGTGTTATCAACATGACTATTAGGCCTTTTATAGCCAAATTTAAGGTCGGCTTATCAAGTTAGTAATCAAGTTGGATTTTACAACATCTTTCTTAACTACTAAGAAAGCTAACTTACAAAACTAACGTCACTTAGTTTATCAATTGGTTTGAGTGACATGCATCAATTAACCTTATCTTAAGATGTAAAGAAAAAAAATAGAACTATTATTATTATTATATTTTTCGGGTTATTACAACTTACCCCCGTCTTACTTGGGAGTTTTTAAGTTCATTTAGTCATGAGAAGGATAGGAATACGGGTATGGTCAAAATGGTATCTTTCCGCCTCTTGAATATCGCCTTTAGCATTCCCCTTGAGAAATTTTGTAAGGTTTTAGGGGTCAAATTTCATAAGTCATACAAAGTCCCCGAAAACTTTAATGTGAATGATGTGTGGACCGCTATATCGGGTTTTCAATTTGAGAAGGGGTCTAAGAGGCCGGCAAATGCTTGCCACAATGCCCCTATTAGGTTTTGGCACCGTTTTATGGGTTGGACGTTATTTGGGAGAGAGGAGTGTCATAATTTTCGGGCTGATGAGCTCGCGATTTTGGCGGCTTACTTGTTCCAAAAGCCGATTAGATTTGGAGTCAACATTGGTCACTATGTCGCTCTCCACTTTCAGAAAATTGCCAATGACCCATTTAGCCCGACCGGAATCCATTTAGGGGGAATTGTCACCAAGATTGCCCATGTCCTATGTAGAGATGCTCTAGATGAGCGTAATTTGAGGTGTTTAGGGGGTTGCTCCTTGTTGACGGAGGATTACATTTCAAAGAAGCTTGAGTGGGTAGTAAAGAGAGTTGAGGACGGGAAGACATATTGGAGGATTCGAGGGGTAAATTCTATTCCCCTCCCTAATAGTGCGGCTATGAAAGTGGTTCCTGATAGCGCGCACTATCTTCTCCCCCTAGAGGAGGAGAACCCTCCACCACCACCTGAAGAAACCCCGGAAGATCCTTTAGCTCCAGTTACCGCATTTAGGCGAGATCCTACTGCCCCCGTCACTACATATAGGAGAGAGGAGCAGGGCCCCACTTCCACCACCTTGCCCTATATGAGCCCCTTCTATCATCAGCAGCAGTGGCGTCCTTGCCCAATTCATCCCAACTCGACGCATCCACTTCCACCACTACCAGTTACCCACCTTTGGATCCCTCCTTGATCCAGTTCATGGCCGATATGACTTTGGCCTCCGAGGCAGCAGCTACGGAGAGAGAGGCAGCGGCTAGGGAGAGAGAGGCGGCAGCTAAGTGGCGAGAGGAGGAAGCTCGGGATAGAGCTCTTTTGTCGCAGCGGATGGACAGGATGTATTATGACTTGGCTCTTGGCCAATACCCTTCTTACGATAATTGGTGTAGGGAGGGGTATAGGGAGCCAGTTGGCCCACATCCGTCCTATTTTATGTGGCCAGAGGGCGGGTATGACCAGGGTTCTAGGGTGTTCGGAGATTTCAATGTTCAGCCAGACTATTATTCTTCTGCGCCGGGTTTTACTCAGCCGGTAGTTGATGAGGAGGAGGTGGACCCAGAGATTGCGGCTCAGAATGCCGAGTGGTTTGACAGGATGGGTCCACGGTTCGAGATTGTGGAGGGTGGCGGCTCTGGTTCGGGAGCCAGGGATGTAGATGCGTCTTTTGCTGAGGCCAGTCATGGCCAATTTGATACTACATCCTCTGATTTCACTGGATACTCTTGAGGCCGGAAACCCATGAGTATGATCCCTTTTAATCCAAATCTTCATCATATTTATATTTTCGCATGCATTTAGATAGTTGTATTATATCTTAGCTTAGTCATCCATTTAGTTGCATCCATTTAGGCTTGCATTAGAATTTAATTTTGTAACATATCGTCACATATTAGCCTTGCATCCATATAGCGTAGTTGCATTTTGTTTGGTGTCATTTTTAGACTTTCCCGTGGTTGGTACCCCCATGAGGGGCGTGCATTTATGCATTTTACCGCCACGACGAGACTCCGATATGGCACACTAGACTTTCCTGTGGGAGGTACCCCCATGAGGGGCTTGCATTTATGCACCTTACCACCGCAGCGAGACTCTAGATTAGCATATAGTGTAGTTTGCATTTACTTAGATCATGACATTGTATCATATCATTTTGCATTTAGTTTTAGGAATTTTATTTAGTTCATGCATTTACTTAGAGCTAACCCTCTTGTATATATTGTTCATATTGTGATTATTCATCAAAAATCAAAAACCCCAAAAACAAGTTTTTATTTTTTTTATATATTTAAAAACCCAAAAACATTTTATTTGCTTTGAATTCACCCCTCACACCATGTAACTGCTAAGTGTGGGGAGGGAATTCCCGAAAAATTTGAAAAACCCAAAAAGATTGTTTTGTTTTCCTTTTCTTTTTTTTCTCTCCTTTCATATTTGAGTCACTTACTCGGGGACGAGTAAGACTTAAGTGTGGGGAGGATTTTATTTCTTTTGTATATATCGTTGATTTTTGAAAAAAAAAAGTTGAAAAATGCCTAAAAATCGAAAAATTTGAAAATTTTCCAAAAAATATATGTTTAGATTAGTTTGTATATAGTTTATTTTGTATATATTGCCGTGTGTTTCTTTTTATCTCCATCCATAGGTGCGCCCCACATCATAAGAGGCACGAAAAAGGGAAAATGAAGACGCTTTGGTGAGATCTTTCCTATTTCTCTTCTCCCTTATCTCCTTTCCTTCTTACTTGAGGACGGGATGTGTTGATGACGATGGTGTGAATTTTGTTGATTGGCGTGTGTGCCACTTGTGTGCTGTTAGGAGATAGCATTAGCTTATGTGTCATATAGTCGGTTAGAGCATGTGCATTTAAGTTGTATATATGCTAGATTGCATCATGGCATATAGTTGCATTTAGAAAAATGTTTTAATAATTGTCTTTTTGGAAAACTTGTTGAATGTGCATAGTCCCTTTTTGCTACTTTTTTATTCATAAAGTGTTCATCTTAATCGTGGAATTTTAGACGCCCTGGGTTGTGCATTTTTAGTGAGTTTTAACCCGTCTACTAATGCCGAGTCACGAGTTTGCGCTTATTCCACCTCGACAACCTCAATTGATGTGAATATTCCGATGGTAGAAAGGATTCTTAGGTGACCGTTCTTGCTATGCAACCAACCATGATTCATTGTTCTTCCACTTTTGCTCAACAAAGGAACCAAATCAAACAAGCTGAAAATATTGAGTCAATTATCATCTTTTCTTGTTTCCGTCGAGGAAGTGCAAAACGGAACTTCTAGGGATTCTAGTGGGCCCATATCTAGGGCCCCTTTCGATGCCACTACGGTGGGGATACCCCTATTGTTGGTTCCGACCGCATGTCCTTGACGGAAACCGTGTGCTTTCATGCCAAAAAAAATTGCAAACCAAAATGCAAATCAAAAAGAAAGAAAAAGAAAAAGAAAGCAAAGTGTGAAATGAAAAGTTTTGCAAGCACTTAGACTCAAATCTCAATTTCCTTTTATCCTTCTTGAATCATTTGCCTTTGAAGTTGCATAGTGAGACGGGACGACCCTTGTGTCTCATTTGTTTGAGAAACGTGAATTCCATATGCTATTGTGTTTAATAACGTCACGAGGATTTCATTTCCATCTTCCATTTTATCGCTTTTGGCCAAGCAAATAGTAGACGGGGTTCAAAATTTTCTTTAGACTTGCACCGCTAGGAGGCGAATATTTTTCCATGCTTTATGATATTAGTGGCTTACAAGGATCATGCATTATTTAAACGGTTTTCCTTTTAGATATTTCCGTCACATGGATGAGGCATGTGATTTTTCTCTTGTTAGATGCATCTTTGTCGTGTTCTTACGTGTTTTTCATTTGGATGCGTCGAAATTTTGAGCAAGCCCCTACTTGCCTTGCAAGGAAGTCCTCTACCTCATGAGTATCTCGTTGTGAGTTGAAGGGACGGAGGAGGCCCGTTAATTGCCTACCGTCGGATATTATTAATAGTTTAGGTTGTAGCCTTAATATTAGAGTAGTATTGAATAAGGGTACTTATGGGTCTCGAATGTTGTTTACTTACTCGGGGACGAGTAAGTCTTAAGTGTGGGGAATTTTGATAAGCATTTAATTAGTCACGTTTTCCCCTCATTTTCGTCCCCATTTTGGTCCGTTTACACGGATTTGCGTGCCCTTGATTGCATTCTGCTTCCCGTTTTCCCGTGCTATGATTATCGGTCTTAATTTGTAGGAATTAAGGCGGAAATGAAGAAATCGGAGCAATAGGGTCTTGCATGAGTCGGGATTCGAAGATGAGATGAAGAAGTGAATAATTGAGTCATCAAGTGGCCCAGGCCGGTCCCCAGACCGACGGCCGGCCCACCGGCCCAGACCACTACTCCACTTAGAATGAAGAAAGAAAGAGTGGAGGAATTGGTCAGGTAGTGCCGGCCGGTCGACCGGCGGCCGGTCGACTACCCGGCCTGCGCATACAACAGAAGCATATGAGAGTGAAATGGTGCTCCAGGCCGGTGGGGGACCGGCGGCCGGTTGACCGGCCCAGACCCCCATTTTTCCATACTTAGTGAATTTTTGAGGATTTTGAAGACAAAGAGGCTGAAGTCACTGATGTGCCCCAGGCTGGTCTGAGGCCCGGCGGCCGGTCGACCGGCCAGGAACGCAACATCGCAAAATCCGCCTTCTCTTCTAATTTCTTTCTTAATTTTGGAGAGACCTATATATACCCTTCCCCTAATGTTTTGTAAGCAGTTTTTTACACTTCTTTTAGCACAAAACCCTAAATAATTTGTAACCTAAATTAGTCCTAATTACTCTCCTAATCATTCCCTAATCAAGCTTAGTTTCTCATTTCAAGTTGTTAGATCTAGTCTTTCATTTCAGTTTTGGGGTTTGTATTGAAGACTTGGGTGAAGACATTCCCCCTATTCATCAATCTAAGTTTTGTTTGGTATAAATTTCTCATCTTTTTGTTATTTATGTTATTTATTTCCATTTCTAGTTTATTGTTTATCATTTGATTGTTATAGTTATTCATCTCTTTAGCATTATGTTCATTTCACTATTCTTTCCCTCTACTTGTTTGATCCCCCTTAGAATGAGTGAGTAGATTCCCTTCTAGGGTTTAGGGGGAGCCTAAGGGAGGATTATGTGGGTTAATTGGTTGGGTAATTAGTAGATTCATGGTAATTATTTGGGTATTACCCATATGCGCACTAAGTGTTTGATGAAATGTGTGAACGAAAGTTGCCATTTTATCAAGCATGGTTTGATTTTCTCTTAAGCGACGGTGGTAGAGACGATTAGACTAAGTGTTTATATGGGTGATTTGAGACAAATGCGATGGCTTTGTTGATGATTATCGATTGTTGAGACATTAACAATCGATTTTACTCGAATTTGTTACCCATTTGCTAGTTACCCGACTAACCCATTAATCCCCCTAAGGTGAACCCTTCACCTTAGTCTTTCCCTTAATTGTTTTCATCTTTATTACTTTGCGATTACTTGTTTTTCCTAGTTTTTAGTTAACTTTCCAATCCGTCATATTTTAGGCTAGAATAGGATTCAATCGAACTAGTAGTTGACCCCACCATCCTCGTGGATTCGACCCCTTTATAATACTTTTATTGGGTTATTTTTGATGTTTGTTTTGACGACGAA
>JAIUZE010002762.1:0-51016 GCA_022085475.1 Heliosperma pusillum | reverse complement strand
ATATATATATATTTTATTATTACTCTTTTTATCCAATTCATTTGTTTACGTTTTCTTTATTACTCGTATTATTTATGAAAGATATATTAATTAAAGATGAATAAATAAATGGTTGAAAAGGAAGATCCATATATATAAGGTAGAGTCGTAGAGTTATACAATTTCTCTAAAGTATCACTGTCTAACATAACATTGTCTCACATAGCCCTTATAATTTTTTTTATTGTACTCATAACTAAAGTTGAGAGTCCATTTTAACGTAAAATAGCCTCTGGATACTCCTTGACCAATGAAAGAAACTTTATGAGTTAATGGTGCCAATTTCATCATCATTATGTTCACATCAACTTAACATTGCGTTCATTTTTCGTAATAACGAGTGAACGAACGGTTGTTACCTTTCATCTATACTCGGTACGTATAAAACATTCAATTCGTCGGTTTGGAGAAACTACTCTAAATATAAGTGATAGAGTGCAAACCACACGCAACGAGGCATAATCTTATCAGTTGATCTTAATTATTGAAGACATGGTATTTCCGTCTTCAATATAAGCGGGTCGGATCCTCTCCCACATGGAGGCAAGTGGGAGAGCAAGTGGGGAACTAAATAGATCCCTACTTACACTCACACTTGCCTCCTTGTGAGAGAGAATCTAACCCGTTTTTTTATTGAAAACAGATATGTCTCGCCTTCAATGAGAATTTGCGTAATCTTACAAGGAGTATTAAAGCAAGTGCTCTCTATGTGTACAGTGTACATTAAGGCCAAGGGGAGGTGTTTGACTTGTTTGTAACTTTGTATAGTTTGGGATTTAAGATTGATACGATACGATTTGATTGTTAAGAAATGGAAGATAGATGTATCAGTTGAAGACATTATATATTAATTAGATGGACAAAATCAAAAACAGGATATGTCGAGTATATTTGAGTATAATATATGCCAAAACATGATTTTCTGTGGTTATAAAAGTAGCTGACTTTGTCTTCACTTTTTTCATTGGTGATTGCAGAGATTAATCGAATATACTCATAATCTCTTTGGTAACGAGTTTATTGGAAAATAATAAACCACCTATCAACATTACTCTTTAAGTCAAACTATATTTCAACAATTTAGCACCAACAAAAGGTTGCATATGTGAAGGAAAATTTTCAATTATGCGTCCACTATTGGAATAATTTGAACAAATATATGTAATTATACACAAAATCGGATATTCATTGTAGAGTACATAATATACCGCTAAACAGTCGTGCTAAAAATGAAACGTAATTTCTGTCAGCATGACAATTGCATTTAAAGAACCATGGCTAGTTCAACTCGTAAAAGCTCTCTTATTTCTACCGTGAAGTTAGGGGGTTGATTCTTACCCGCGACATAGTGCCCTCATTTGGAAAAAAAAAAAAACACTAGCATAGGCATCTGAGAAATATAAAAACGCCTCAACCAACTGTAGAAATAACCTTGTTTAGAACCGTAAGCATATAATCCTTGTGATAGCACACTTGTAGATCACACTGCATCAGCTTAATCACATTGCATAAGCTTATTCCAAAGTATGTTTGTTTGTACAAAATATATACAGTAAATACTGAAAAAGATAATCAAGATAATGACATATAGGTTCTTATCATTGTGGCTCCGGTGGCATCCGACAGTAGATGTCTTATAAGGCCCATCCTCAAATCATGTGGCGCTATGAAAAACATGTAGAAGGCGAACAATATAAGATCTGCAGATGACAGATTTGACCCAAGGAACCCTTCCCACATCCTGCACCCATTTTTATACAACTCCATCAGTCACAAGAAAACTTATCCAACAAGTGTCAGATGCAAAACTGCACAAGGCGTCAAGGCGTGAGGTATAGATGCACGCCCTATGGACTTGCTGCAAACAAAAGTATTGTGCAATATTTCCAATTTTGTATGCTAATAACAATTGACATGTAAAGAAGTAAGCGACAGTGATATTGTGTCAGAGAAGGCATAATAAAAGAATTACGAAGTATAAGAAAAAAATGTTGATATTGTAGTAGACTAGTAGTAGTCTGCCTTGCTGGCTGTCCCTTGTCTATCAGGCACACCAAGGCGTTTTGGTTAGTGCCTCTGAGCCTTGGGCTTAAGCATACCCGACTGCCCGAGGCACGCTTTTCCAAACTAAGGTCCTCGTCTATACACTCTAAAATTCCACGTTAAAACAAGGGGTTGAACTCAAGAAGATGAAAAGAGCATGCGGAAACGAAAGATACTGACAGCCTGCAATACTCTTCAGTATTTTGTTTGGTGGAGCTTCCACCCACTTTGTTTGATACCACTTAGTATCAGTCATGCCAAGTCATATTAACTGGTTCATGAAGTAAGCATAAAGCAGGGACATATAAAATGATCTAAAAATGCAGAGTCACTAGTGTTGAGACAAGTAAGCAAGTGTTACCATTTTGGTACCCTGAAAAAGGTGCGGAAGAATGATCGTATTCCGTCAATATCAAGCTGCACAATAAGTGCTAGCCCAAACAGGAAAAATGCTCGCTGGCGTTTCCTTTCTTGAGGCCAGAGAGTATTCCATGCTGCACCAATGGAAGGTCGGATCAATCACACAGAATCAACTAAGTAACAAGTTATTGTGAGCCAATCATTAAATACTTGATCTAATTTATGATAGAATTATCCATTTGATTGGTATTATAAAAGAAAAATAGAGGGTACTCTACTGCAGGATACTCAGGAGTATTAAAAGCAGCTTTGAGCTAATAATCTGTCTGAGAGGCTGAATTAGGAATACATCTTTGGAATGAGGAAGAAAGATGAAGAATCATTAGTGTATGTGTGTAACACTAACAAACGAAAATGTCTAGTAGAGCATCCCAGAATTGTTTCCTTTTTATGATAAACATGAAGCAAAGTCAAAACAAAACCTCGCTCAATGGCTTCGAGTGGAGGGGGGGAACCGGGGATGGGTGTTCAAATAAATGACAAAGCCTAAAAATGCCAGCTAGTAGTTCTTTCGAAAAATCAATTTAGAGTCTTTTTAATGCCTTTAAAGATCACTTAAAAGCATTGTAGGTGTATTGGTGTCTGATATCAAGTCACACCTTCCCAACAAGAGTTTATCCGGGCTGTCTACTGGTCAAAAGATTCGAAACTTTACAAAAACTTAAGAGACACTGGTTGCACCGCAAACAACCTTTTTAATTAATGTAGTATTCAACATTTAATAATAGGATTACTGGCTATGCATAAAACCGTCTCACAAGATACACTGACACTAATAATTATAAAAAATCAAATTGAAGGGCTTTGTAATATCATTTGCATCCGGATTTGTATTATACATACCTTGCATAGCGATATTCTGCACACGCCTCTGTCCCATAATTGTAGTTTTGGAGTGACCGGTCTTGATTAAATTTGCAATTGCAGAAGCATAATTAGGAGCCTCGGATAATGATCTCACAACTGAATATCCTGTAGGCCGTAAAGTCAAATCATATAGGAGTTATCACTCTACTCCGAAAATGACATCAGCTTATTATATTTCAGTATGGAACTGTCATTAAGCTAACTTGTATCCTGCCTGTGGCTGGATGCACCATGCTTGCAGCAGCGCCAAATGCAAGGTTCCTTTGCTCTGTACTGGGTAAAGAGCCTCCAACAGGAATGTAAGACCACTCCTGCATCATATATATATATGTCCTATTAGCCAGTGCATCGCAATAGATACATTATGGTAATCTTAACCAGAGTTCTATTAACAGACAAGAACGTTGCAAAGATACAACAAAAATCCACTAAATTATCCAAAATTGCAGGAATCGGCTATATTATTAGTAGCTCATAGCCTCATAGTCTCATACGCAAGTAGAGGTCATTATGGTAATCTTTCGTCAAACCACTCCTAGCAGACCTAATTAAGATTGCTACTTTGGAATGATCAAGAACCATTGCCCACTTACATTCTGGTAATCTTATCATTTTTTACGGGACTATTTACATATAGAAGCATTTTTTTTGAAGAAGAAGTGAGTGTGAAGTCAAGGGTCAAGCTCTCAAGTGATCTGAGCCTTTTCCCTTTTACCAGTCATGAAAAAAAGTTATAATGCTAAGAAAATTCTCTGACATTGATTGTTGCAGGAGCAACTCATCTGACAGCTCCGGAAGAAAGCTCAGAACATTGCTAAACTTGTAATATAGATTTTATCATAGAACATACCTCCTCATAAGTTTTAATGATCCGAACACCCATAGTTTCTAGACGCACCAAGAGCTTTTTCTTAAGCAAATCAAATGGCATTGCATCTGTCGAAGCCAAGCAAGTTTCCTGCATATAAATAATTAGATAACTTTTAGGGGGTTGAATAAATGTAACAAAAAATAGAATCAGAAGAGCCTGACCTCAAAGAAAATTCTTGTAGGGGACATTGGCATTGCGTACAAAAATGTTGGATACTTTGCCTCTGGGGACTGAAAGCTTTGTTTACTGTAATCTCTATAATCCATGAACACCATCAGGTTGGGATCGTAAGGACTGCCTTCAACCTGAAAGTATTCAGGAAACACCAATTAGTCATATCAGTATATCACTCATGTATGCAAAAACCTCATCTAACAAGGGATGGTCTTTTACCTTCAAAGGGGAGGGGGATAAGGAAATCTTCCGTTATTTGATTCCTTTATTTTTTTGCAAAAATCGTCAGTGACTCGGTAGATTTTTCCATTATATTTTCGGGGAAGTCTTTGTCATCTCAAATGACCGAAATTCAGATTTTATCCGTAACTTATTTCAAGTTGTTTAAAATTAATCTACATGCTTAAAAATCACTTAACCCCACTTGCATGTACCTCTCTAAAACCTTGTTCGAAAACTAACTGTAAAACAATCAAAGGGAATAGATAGAGTATTTGATAATGCATAGAATACCTCCACTTCCAGACCATAAGCTGTTTGCACACAAACCCTTGGGCCACCAACCTCATACTCCAGGAGTTTCCCAGATGCTGCACCAGATGCAACAGTCGCAAGCCTAAAATCACGATGTTTCAGTGACTGTTATAATCCACGACAGTGAACAAAAGATAAAAATCATTACCTGCACGGAATAGTGATACCACATTCAGAAGCGACAATACTATGTCCATCAAGTCCTTCCATGATCTTGTCCACCTTCACACCAAGATAGGAGACACCTGACTCGAAACACCTAAGAAAAATTAATATGAATTATGAACCTACACGGATCTGGCAAACATTCTTAGACAGTTATATAGTTGAAGAGCAAACATAGAGAGAGTTGTACCTTTTCAGTAACTCCTCATGAAGTAAATACCGGCTGACTCGTCCATAAGCTCGACCAATAAGAATAGGATTATCATCATCTATATACACGATGGTATCACGCCAGACCTGCTCGATACAGCCTTCCAGTCCTAGAGCTGAAATCCATTGTTGGAAATATAGGGATTTTTTAAAGTTGAAAGTAAAGTGAATATGTTAGGTAGTTAGATTGGAATGATGTATTAGGGTAGTACCTTTGAATTCATCCTCCCAAACTCCATAATTATTGGTGAAAGGAAGGTCAGGACCAATGAGGCCAACTTTCAATCCTAACTTAGCCGTTTCAGCGGCCAAGGCTAGACCAGCTGGACCGCATCCAATAACCACCAAATCCAGTACACCGTCTCCTACTGATATCCGAGGCAGCTACAACAAAATAACAAAACTGATATACATTATACAGGAGGCTGACAGAAATGACAATAAAGAATGTTAGCTCAGGTGGTAAGAGGTTGGGGGTTTGTTTATTACTGGCGAGTGGCGACCTCAAAAATAAATAAATAAATAAATAAATAAAAAAGAGAATAAGACAATGAGACCTTGTCAGCAAGTTTGGAGTGGTGAATCATGGGCTTATTCTGCTGCATTTGAACATATAAAAGCTCAGAACCTCCGGCTTTTTTAAAATCCTCTTCATCTGCGAAATCTTCTCTATTCACTACTACCCTGCAACTACCCTCACTGCTGGCCGCTTTAATATTATTATTACTACTACGACTACTAGAGCAGTAATAATCGACATTCCGTCGTTTGTAATGATTGCCTGGAGATACCCACATTGCCGCCAATTTAGGCGGTCCAACCCAAGAACAACACTCCATTATTAGTTTAGTAGTTTAGTTACGTTTGAGGAAGAAAATTGAAGAATGTGAGTACGTGTGTTTAATTCAGTGAGGTGGAAATGGTTGATGAATATGTGTATCCGCCATGGGAGAATGGAGATGGTGTGTGGATAGGAATAGATAAGGCGCGGGAAAAGAAAGAATACGGGTCAAGGGAGATTTTGGGGGTTTCATTTTACCTCTAAGTGTCTACCAAACGCCTACATGGCCATTCTTCAATGGATGCACGTCACATAACCTACACCACACGTCGACTGCTTTCAATTTTACAAACTAGTTTTATTACGGAAAAAAGGATTATGCATCCCATGTACTAACGCCCTGTTCTATTGGACTTAATTTCAGTTTCTATAAATTCAGTTCAGCTTCATTAAGTTCAGTTCAGTTCAGTTCAGCTCAATTAAGTTCAGTTCAGTTCAGTTCAGCTCTATTAAGTTTAGTTCAGTTCAGTTCAGCTCTATTAAGTTCAGTTCAGTTCAATTCAGATTACTTTTATTTCAACATTATTATGATTATTAATCTTATCATTGTTATTATTATGTTAATTCATTTAATATTGTTATTAATATTATATTTCTATTTTTAAAAAATTACTTATTACTATTATATCACCGTTATAATTATTCTTATATTATTATATTTATGTTTAATATATTTATTTATTCTTATATTATTACGATTAATGGAAATATTAGTATTATTAATATTTATTAATATTATATTTTATATTGTATTGATATACTCATTATTATGAATATTATTTGAAAAATATTTATTATTAATATTAATATTATTATTATTATTAATATTATTATTAATAAAAGTAATAATAATTAGGGTTATTTAATAGGAATAATCCAACCTATGCCTACCCTTCTCATATTAATCTATGCTTAAGTTTAACTGAGAAAAATCCGACTTAACACATCATTTAACTTTTATTGAACTTTGCCCAATTTGACCTGCTGTAACCGGTATCCTATCAGGTCATCTGTTGTACTGTGTTTTTGTTTTTAATCTTCCTGCTTGCCTATTCCTTCAATCTTCTTCTTTTTACTCCATTTTTCATTTATCTTCTTCTTTTTCCTCCATTTATTTTTCTTAAGTGTCAATTTTTCTAAGCTTTATTTCCTAATTATTTGTTTCCCATTTGAGAATTCCCAAATTAAAGACAACCCCTAGAAAATCACATGCTAAAATATTTCAATCAAGCACTCCAACCCCAATTTCATCAACAACCCAGAAAAATCCACTAACCAAATAATCAAATTATTGGATACAAACTAGCTAAAAAGCTTGAAATCAATGGAGTATGGCGGACATGGCTTAGTGACACTCTCTAATCAGACATCCGACTTCGCGTGAACATAAATGGCGGCACTAGGAATGTTGGGACTTGAGGTATACAAGATCTCATCTTTAACTAGATGCAAGAGGTTTGGGGCTAAATTTGTTTCTCTCTTTGATTTTGGCTTTACTGGAAGATAAAAAAGAAAATGAAATAGTTAGATGAGAAATTTTGGGTTGGGATCTTGTGCGTGAACAAGATCAATAAACACTGGTTTCTTGTTTACTTTTTTTAAAGTGGAAAATGAGAAAGTGAGACTCCACTTTTATTTGGACTAAATTATTTCATTTGTTGAATTCAGATATTGATAATTTGAAAAATTTGTAATTGTACACTCTCGAATATACTGCTCCGCCATCTTGAGATTCAAAATTTGTCAATTGCTTTCATTCTAAGTTGAAGATGAATGTAATGAGATTAGATTTTCAAGGCTTCGTTTTTAATTCGATTAAGGAGTTAAGGGGGGTTTTGGTTCTGTGAGGACCATTTTAATCAAATAGGGAATTTCTTAAGAATAAGATGGAGTATTTCTGAAACGGTTGACTTTCACTCATGAAATGTAGAACATTTTTGACATCGTTCCTCGTGGAGACCATGTTGAAGTTCTAGCTGAATTTTGGTTTGAATATTTCTAATATGGAGTATTTCTAAGATATAGACTATGTTTCTTGTAATAAATTAACAAGTATGACTTATAATTCATCATGTATATTTTATATACATAAGATGTATATTAAATATATACCATAGGAGCATATAATAAACATTAAAGATGCATATCATGTGAATCTTATTTCGTTACAAAGTATGATGCAATAATTCATCGCACATATTTTAATTACATAGGAGATACATGAAATATATAATGTTGACCAGCCAACGACTTCCCTTGACCTCAGGTGTTGACCACAGCTGACCGGCATTAATCACCAGAAGACCACCATTAACCAACGGCGTTGACTGTCGGCAACCACCTTCAACAGTCGTTGACCGGTCGGCGACTATTGCTGACCGCCGGCGGTGACTATTGACCGGTGACATTGACTTTTGGTGTTGTGATTGGGTGTCATAATAAGCCTTTAACATGATGTTAAATCTTTACCCCTGGATCAAAAATGAATGGTGGAGGTTGATATTGCATCGAGTGAGTCCACATATCTTAGGTGAGTACGTCCCGTGAATAAGGACAATTTGATCTTATAAGCAATCAAGGGCTAAGATTTAACTGTAGATCAAGTAAATAAACCTAGTACTGAATCTAACCTCCCATAATTCATTACTACTTTCTCTCTCTTCTTTCACACTCTCTCTCTCCTTAAAAGAGTTTTTCTATCCAGCTGCTTTTATTTTCACGTAACACAATCTCCCCTAAATTCTTTAAACCTAATTATTCAGCATTTCATATTCAATTAATCTTATCAATTTTATCGATTCAAGAAAAATACAATTTTATTCATTCAATCAATTCAATTAAATCATGAATCTAGCAATTCAGGATATGAGAATCGGTTATCGCACATATACTTGTACGGACAAGTGGGAGATTGTTGGAGCCAGTATCCTCCACAGTTAGTGCAATAACATAAATAAATCTCTGTAGGTTCACAGGGTATACTTTGTATAATAATCAGTGATTAACGTTCATCAATAACGGTTGACTTGCTAGATAAGTTTGACGTTATTGTCATACAGATGGCGGTGATCAACTGGTCCCTAAAAGTCACACCTAGAGGATGTGTTTGAGAGATGTGATTATTTGAGAAAATAATCATATTGATGCCCTATTATATGACTAAAAGGTTAGTCAGTGTATTTGACTAAAAGGTTAGTCAATGTGATGATGAGACGATTATTTAATAACGATTAAATAATATAAGCTGAAACGAATTAAAAGTAATTCGTAATTAAATATAAACTGTTGTATTTAATTAGCATATATATAATGTAAGCTTATGCGAATTAAAATGTTAATTCGTAATTGAATATAAAATGTTATATTGAATTAGCAAATTATAATTATACGGATAATTATAATTAACGTATATATTATACGATTGTCATATTAGATGTTGTCAGACCGGTATTAATGTATCGACTACAAAATGTTGTATGGACATATTAATACATGACAACACAAATGACATTTATAATAATAATACACATTATATATTAAAGCGAATTTAACCGAAATAAAGTCCAGATTCACTCTGGAATTTTCGGTCCATTAGTGGTTAATTAGAGGAGAAAATATCTCCCCTAATAACCCTAATTGTGCCGTGAGAAAGAGGAGAGAAGGAAAAAAAATTGTTTTTTTTTCTAACCCTAATTCATTTCTCACTAGTGCCTCCATCTCTACACATCACAAAAATTAAAAGTTAACAGTAACTTTTTACATAACATTCTAGCAAATTCAAGGGCATTTCTCATTCAATCTTGGGTGCTACGATTAGGATATATCATCGTTTTGATATTGTTCTTAGGCCTTTATAGCAAGGACTAAAGGTTATTTCTAATCTCTTGTTTTTATGCATTTTCGTTTATGACTATTAATCATATAATCATAATTTCATTATAATCCTGTATGATTTAAAGGGAAGTATACGGATATTTTCCCACAAGTGGTATCAGAGCCTTTGGGCTATGAAATTGTTTATATGATTTTCGTAAATATGAATTTGTATAATTCTTAATATAAAAAAAAAAAAAAAATTAATTCGGCAAAAGTTTTTTTGTTGTGCCGTATGATTTTTTTTTTGGGGATCCATTTTGATTCAAATATTGTTATTTTAAAAGGTTGAGATAATAATATATGAATTTGTAGATGTTTTGATTTAATAATGATTGAATTAAAACGTAAATGGAATTTGATATGAATGTTTATGAACATCCTTTTGCTTTATATTTTCGGTATAAAATGATCTAGATATTCATGTTAAAAGGTTAATTTGGATCATCTAGTTTTGTATCAATGTTTAATATCGATTAGATATTGTTTTCTTTGTACCGATCTAGTTAATATAAGCATGATCGAATTAAAACCGTTTAATTTGATTTTTTTTTCTGCCCGTGTACTGTTCACAGAATAAAAAAAAAATTCTGTTTTTTTTAAATGGCAGCAACTGCAAGTTTTTTTTTTGTGTTAGGTTTTTCTGGTTTCCTTATAAACCGAGAGAAAAGAAAGAAAAGAAAAAAAAAATTTGGGTACCTGCTACTGTTCACGTATGAACAGTAATTATAAAAAAAAATTCGTGTTTTTTTATACCGGTTTTTGTATTGTACATTATAAAGATAATGTATGATTGTTTTTGTGAAAAAGTTCACAAATTTTTGATACCATGTTATTTTAAAAAGGTTTAAAATAATGTTGTTGTTATTCATAGTGATTATGAATTTCATTGGATTTTGATTGAAATCTAGTGATGGATTACGGAATCGTCACATGATTTAATGGTGGTTTGGATAATTAATCAACATAATTTATGCATTATGTCTTGTATGATTAATTTTAGTTGATGCTTTTATTATGTTGAATGTTGTTTGAATGGTTTAATTTTACGCATTTTTGTAAAATCAGTTGTAATTTACTAGTGTGGCCTTAGTAGATTATGTTTTCGTAATGATGGAAACATAGTCTTGGTTGTAATTTGAGATCTCGTATCTCCCCTATGTAATTTTAATTTTTGGAATCATTTTGAATTAGAATGTAAATAGGTTTACATTTGTAATTTTTTAAAATGTATTTTGAGAAGATTCAAGATGGAGATCGGATGGCTCACTCCCGCTATATGGACCAAGGTGGAACATCAAGTCAAGCTTCTCGGGTTCATAAGGATGGATTCCAAACTTGTATTTTGTTCATTTTGGTAGTTAGGCCACACTAGGTGTTTTATTTTGCGTTTTATTTTTACATTCTCGTTGCTTTATTCACATGATAGATAATTGCATCATATTCCGCCTAAACCAAACCACCTAAAAATGCATGAAAAATGATTCATACAGTTTGAATATTTTAAGCATGGACATACAGATGTCACTCGCTTTTAGGGCCATCACCTTAGTTTAAATCATTCTCGAGTTGCTAGACATTCGTTCACTTAAAATGAATTAAAGTTAAGATGATGGGACCTTCCCCTATAAAATAAAATTGAGACTAGTCTTTATAGGGAAAACTACTATGAACCCCTTCTTCGTCGGAAGTCATAATATGACCCCTTCTACGTTGGGTAAGTAGTGAGTGTTGACCTATTTTATCTCAACATTATAGTACGAGTAATATCTCGTGATTATGATGGACTAAAGATAGAATGTACAGAAATTTATCGACCAGGAATTCTAAAAGTAGAATTAGCCAAGAGGTTGGCTTATCAATTTACAGAAATTGAGTCTTGGGATCATTTATATAATTCTTGAGGGAGGTCAATTGTATAAATGCACGAGTCATCGCATTAAACAGTTTTTCATTAGACTCAAATTTAAAACGATGAATACTTATCATATTTATTTTCTTTTTCACAGTTTTTGAATTCGTTATATACAGATATAACTGCTAATAACAAATGGTTGGTCATACTGATGACCCAATGCAAAGTGCCACGCTCGGACGTGAGTCCTGGCTTAAGATTTTCATGGACAATATGAATCAGTCAACGCGACTGAAGAATAACGGGTCCAACTTTGCGGACTGGGAGGCGGCATTACGGAATGCTGCCATTGCGGACGGTAAGCTCAAGTACTTGACTGAGCCACTACCGCCCAACCCAGGCCCCAATGCAGGAGCCAATGAATCACTTGCTTATAGTGATTTCATGATGGAGGCGGGTGCGATAAAGAACGTACTCATCTTTTCAATGGAATCAAATTTGCAAAGGCGATTCATTGCCCATGGTGCGAATAAAATTTTCACCACGCTCTCTAACGAGTTCTCGAAAGCTCCGAGGATCGTTAACTATGAGCATACCTGTCGCTTCTTTGAAGCGAAACTCCAGAAGGGCCAAGCAGTTAGCCCACACATTCTTGATATGATTGAGAATGTCGAGAAACTGGAGGCACTTGGTTGAAAAATCGATGAGAAGATCGTCATAGACCGCGTTCTTCATTCACTTCATGATGGTTTTGCCCTTTTCAGGGCAAATTACTATATGAATGATATGAAGAAGAGTCTTCATCAGCTCCACTCACTCCTTGTACAGACAGAGATTGATCTGAAATTGAGTGGGAGTCTGAAACAGGACGTTCTCATGATTGCCAACAAGGGCAAAGGTAGGGGCAAGGCTCAGGCCAACCTAGCTGTAGGGAAGCCGAAATTCAAAAAGCCAGGGCAAGGCAAGAGTGGGCCTGGTGAGACTAGCAGTAGCTCACAAGGCAAGACAAAGAGCAAAGAATACATGGAGTGCCACCATTGCCACAGGACTGGGCATTGGAGGCGGAATTGTCCCGTGTATGCTGAAGACGTAAAAGCAGGCCGCGTCACTCCTGTTGGTACGTCATCTTTTATTCATATGATTGAGATTAACCATGCAAGTTTCGGAACTTGGGTACTTGATACTGGTTGTGGTTCTCATATGTGTAATCATTTGCAGGGCCTAAGAAATATCACAACTCTCGCAAGGGGTGATGTGGACCTGCGAGTGGGGAATGGAGCAAGAGTAGCTGCCGTTTCAGTGGGAACATATGTAATCCAACTCTTGAGTGGATTTGAGTTATTTCTGAATAACTGTTACTATGTACCCAGTTTATCTAAAAACATTATTTCTGTTTCCGTACTTGATAAGGACGGTTTTTCGTTTGTAATAAAGGATAATAGCTGTATTTTCTCTTTAAACAAAATGATTTATAGTAAAGCAGTTTCCATGAATGGGATTTATGTTTTAGATCAAACCACAGATATAATGCATGTGAGTAGTAAGAAAGTAAAGGTTGGTGACAAAGATCAAACCTATTTATGGCATTGTCGTATGGGACACATAAATGAAAAACGCGTGAAGAAGCTCATTGACAATGGGGCTATATCCCCATTTGACTATGAATCTTTTGGCACGTGTGAATCATGTCTCATAGGCAAAATGACTCGAATTCCTTCAAAGGTGTTGGAATGCGCGCTGCTGACCTATTAGGACTCATACATACTGATGTGTGTGGACCTATGTCAATCAACGCTAGAGATGGCTATAGATATTTTATCACTTTCACGGACGATTTGAGTAGATATGGTTATGTCTACTTAATGAAGCATAAAAGTGAGTCCTTTGACAAGTTCAAGGAATTCCATAATAAGGTTGAAAACCAGCTGGATAGAAAGATTAAAGCACTACGTTCAGATCGTGGTGGCGAATATCTTTCGAATGAGTTTGATCAACACCTTAAAGACTGTGGTGTAGTACTACAGTTAACTCCACCTGGAACACCACAATTGAATGGTGTGTCCGAACGGAGAAATCGAACATTGCTTGATATGGTTCGATCCATGATGAGTCACACGGTTGTACCTGACTCATTGTGGGGTTATGCTCTTTTGTCAGCTACTTTAATACTTAACCGAAGTCCGTCTAAAGCTGTAGACAAGACTCCATATGAATTATGGAAGGGAACGGTCCCTAACTTGTCATTTATTCGGGTTTGGGGCTGCGAGGCTTATGTCAAGTGGAGACCTGACGATAAGCTCGGCCCACGATCGGTCAAGACATACTTTATTGGTTATCCAAAAGGGATGTTTGGTCATTATTTTTACTCGCCTACCGAACATCGAGTTTTTGTTGCGGCTAGTGCGACGTTCTTAGAGAAAGAGTTTCTCGAGAATAGGACAAGTAATGGAACCTTCGATCTGTCGGAGATTCAAGAACCAACAACCGAGCAATAAATGGAGGAAACCGTTCCTTCATCATCGGCTGCGGTCAATATTCCTTTGGAACCTAGGAGGGCGGGTAGACACTCTATTCCTCCAGACGATACATTGGTATGGGCGAGGAGGATGAGGGGGGTGTCTTCTCGGGGGGGGGAGAGATGACGGTTACCTCTAGAGAGTAACGAACCCGCTACCTATACAGTGCCCTGAACTGTTTCCGACGCTAAGCGATGGTTGAGGACATGCAATCGAGATGGAACTTATGTAAAGAATGACGTAATGGGACTGGTTGACTTACCTGATAAGGTTCGGCCTCTTCAGGGCAAATGGCTTTACAAAATAAAGCATTCTGTAGAAGGACAACCAGATACCTACAAGGCACGACTAGTGGCAAAGGGTTTCACTCAAGTGCAAGGATTGCACTATGATGAAATTTTTGCACCCGTAGTCATGCTGCGTTACATTCGGATAATCTTAGCGATTGCCGCTTTTCATGACTATGAAATTTGGCAGATGGACGTGAAAACCGCCTTCTTAAACGGTTATTTGGAGGAGGAGTTGTACATGGTACAACCCGAAGGTTTCATTGGTCCTAAAAATCCTAAGAAGGTATGCAAGCTTAAGCGTTCCATCTATGGACTTAAGCAGGCTTCTCGGAGTTGGAATCATCGTTTCGACCAGGTGATAAAAGAGAATGGATTTACTCGATCGGTCGAGGAACCATGCTTATATATCAAGTCGAGTGGGAGCAAGATTGTCTTCCTAATATTGTATGTCGATGACATACTCTTGATTGGGAATGACATACCTCTCTTAACTTCGGTAAAAGTTTGGTTAAAGAACCATTTCCAGATGAAAGATCTGGGCAGGCACAAAGAATTTTGGGGATCCGTATCTACAGAGATAGATCACGACGGATGTTATCCCTCAGTCAGGAGTCTTATATAGATAAGATTCTTGAGAGGTTCAGCATGACCAACTCCAAGAAGGGGAACCTTCCAATGATTTCTGGGATGCATTGAGTAAAGCTCAGGCACCAAAGACATCGGAAGAGGTCGAGCGCATGAGTCGGGTTCCTTATGCATCAGCTATAGGATCGATCATGTATGCCATGATATGCACACGTCCAGACGTGGCATATGCATTGAGTATGACGAGTCGGTACCAAGGCAATCCAGGTGAAACACACTGGATGGCTGTTAAGAATATCCTTAAGTACCTACGGAGGACTAAGGATTGGGTATTGACTTATGGAGGTGACACTGAGCTATGCGCAATCGGTTACGCAGATGCTAGCTTCCAAACGGATCGAGATGACTCGAAATCTCAGTCTGGATTCGTTTTTACTCTTAATGGCGCTGCGGTCAGCTGGAAAAGCTCCAAACAAAGTGTTATAGCAGATTCTACGACTGAGTCCGAGTACTATGCTGCTTCAGAGGCTGCGAAGGAAGCTATATGGATGCGTCAATTCTTACAGGGACTAACTGTAGTTCCTAGTTCGGATGACCCGATCACCATCTATTGTGATAATAGTGGTGCCATCTTCCAGGCTAAGGAGCCTAAGTCCAGCAACAAGTCTAGGCATGTACAACGGAAGGCTCACATGATCCGAGATTACGTGGAGCAAAGGGAGATAGTGATAGACAAGATTGCTACGGATGATAACGTCGCAGATCCTCTCACTAAACCATTGAGATATGATAAGCATGAAGGGCACGTTATTTCCATGGGAATCAAACGTGTTCCTGAGTTGTATTAGTTGTTTTATATGGATTAGACACCTGTATCTTTTTCATAAAAACTATCTATAAAATCATCGTTTTGTTTTATATTTTGTTTTTCATGTGGGTTGTACTGACAACATTGAACACCACAAAGTGAACTGAATTACATTATATTTGTTTTGGTCCGTAATCGCCTACATGAGCTGATAACTCTGGCAATTATTCTGTGAAGTCGATTGATGGTGGGTTCAACGAGCCATAAGTCAAACAGTTGACTGATCGATCACATATGCGAGTTATAATGATACCTCGCAGAACAATTTTGTGACAACGTTATAGAGTCCTAAATGTTTCAGAACATTAGGTGTCAGGTCGTGGATAAGACGTCCATAGTGTTTCTAGAGTCGATTCTTTTGACTATCGACTGTCTCTTGAGATTAAGGAAGTTTTTGGGTGACTTTGGTTTCTTTCTCATGGTCGACCGTAACAGGAGGCTAAGTAGATTTTTACTGGGTCATTTCATACTGCGCTTGTATCTGCAAGATTCGAGTTGAAGAAAATATCCAACCTTTATCAGGTTATGTTATTTCTCAGGGCCACTCGAGGAGCTGTAACTGAAATGCATGGCCATGCTCGAATAAAGATTCGTTTATCAGTTAAGTTACTCTCTGGTCGGGGAAACCACTCTTGATACTGATCACTTGTAAACTACGACCTTTGTGAATACTGACTTTGCAAATTGGTTTACATTGAGTAGGAGAAATTTATTATGGATATGAGAATCGGTTATCGCACATACACTTGTACGGACAAGTGGGAGATTGTTGGAGCCAGTGTCCTCCACAGTTAGTGCAATAACATAAATAAATCTCTGTAGGTTCACAGGGTATACTTTGTATAATAATCAGTTGATTAACGTTCATCAATAACGGTTGGCCTGCTAGATAAGTTTGAAGTTATTGTCATACAGATGGCGGTGATCAACTGGTCCCTAAAAGTCACACCTAGAGGATGTGTTTGAGAGATGTGATTATTTGAGAAAATAATCATATTGATGCCATGTTATATGACTAAAAGGTTAGTCAGTGTATTTGACTAAAAGGTTAGTCAATGTGATGATGAGACGATTATTTAATAACGATTAAATAATATAAGCTGAGACGAATTAAAAGTAATTCGTAATTAAATATAAACTGTTGTATTTAATTAGCATATATATAATGTAAGCTTATGCGAATTAAAATGTTAATTCGTAATTGAATATAAAATGTTATATTGAATTAGCAAATTATAATTATACGGATAATTATAATTAACGTATATATTATACGATTGTCATATTAGATGTTATCAGACCGGTATTAATGTATCGACTACAAAATGTTGTATGGACATATTAATACATGACAACACAAATGACATTTATAATAATAATACACATTATATATTAAAGCGAATTTAACCGAAATAAAGTCCAGATTCACTCTGGAATTTTCGGTCCATTAGTGGTTAATTAGAGGAGAAAATATCTCCCCTAATAACCCTAATTGTGCCGTGAGAAAGAGGAGAGAAGGAAAAAAAATTGTTTTTTTTCTAACCCTAATTCATTTCTCACTAGTGCCTCCATCTCTACACATCACAAAAATTAAAAGTTAACAGTAACTTTTTACATAACATTCTAGCAAATTCAAGGGCATTTCTCATTCAATCTTGGGTGCTACGACTAGGATATATCATCGTTTTGCTATTGTTCTTAGGCCTTTATTTTAAGGACTAAAGGTTATTTCTAATCTCTTGTTTTTATGCATTTTCGTTTATGACTATTAATCATGTAATCATAATTTCATTATAATCCTGTATGATTTAAAGGGAAGTATACGGATATTTTCCCACAATATTTTCAATGATTTTTAACAACTTAATCAAACTTCAAATTTTCAAACATTCAATTGAGATCGCATATTTCCGTCGTATATCTTCTGTAAAGTTTATGTAAAAAATGGTTATTATTTTCTTAATTAGAGAGTTACAATGTGTTGTTTATATATTACTATACATTTGCTAAACTAGGATAGAATATATACATTGCACTAATTGTGGAGTTAAGAGAGGTAACAAATAAAGCTACTTACATAAGATATTGTAGAATATTGTAAACTAGGGAAATGCATGCAAATCATACGTGATTTGCTCCTTGATTTTAGGAGAGTAATATTGGCAATTAGCTTGATTGATTCATATTGTTAACATTCCCGCTCAAGATGGACGAGCGACAGCGAAGGCCAATCTTGGAAGAAAGCAGTAGGAACCGGGGTTTGTGTAGGGGTTTGGTTAGAGTATCCGCGAGTTGGTCGGACCCATTAATATGTTGTACTCGAACAAAGCCATTGCGAATCTGTTCTTTGACGAAGTGAAAAGCGAGGGCAACGTGCTTCATCCTTGAGTGAAATACGGGGTTGGCCGAGTAGGTTGTAGTGCTTAAGTTGTCACAGTATATCGTTGGAGGGGTTGTAGACGAGATGCCAAGTTCAAGTAGTAGGTTGTGGAGCCATATGAGTTCGACAGTAGTGCTGGCTACGGCGCGAAATTCGGCCTCAGTCAAAGAGCATGACACCGCTTTTTGTTTCTTAGCGGACCATGATATAGGATTACTTCCTAAGTATATTATGTAGCCAGTTGTAGAAAGGTAGTCATGTGGGTCACCTCCCCAATCCGCGTCGGAAAAGGCGTGGAGGCACAATGGTGTCGAGTTGGTGAGGTGAATGCCTAGGTTTAGCGTGCCATTAAGGTAACGTAGGAGCCGTTTTAGGGCAGCCCAGTGGGTCACGGTTGGGTGGGTTAAAAATTGAGCCAATTTGTTAACCGGGAAAGCTATGTCGGGTCGTGTAAGTGATAGATATTGAAAACTACCAACAATAGATCGATAGTCCGTCCGGTTTTCAATACGTGCAGTGGTGTCTTTAACTAAGGGTGGATGAGCAAGCGTAGGTGTGGAAGCGGGTTTGGAGTTGTCCATTTTGAATTTAGCAAGTAGGTCGTATAGATATTTGGTTTGATTTAAATGTAAACCGGTTTTGGTTGGGGTGACTTTTATGCCTAAGAAGTAGGATAGAGGTCCTAGGTCTTTAAGGGCAAATTTTTGTGAAATTTGTGTAATAAAACGGGTTATGTGAATTTTATTTGGTCCGATGACGATAATATCATCAACGTAAACTAAAACAAATAAAGTAGAGTGTGAGTTGTTGAGAATAAAGAGAGACGGATCAGCTGTTGAGTTTCGAAAACCTGAGTCGAGAAGATATTTCTTTAGCTCGGTGTACCACGCGCGTGGGGCTTGTTTAAGGCCGTAGATGGCCTTGTTGAGTCTGCAAATATAAGAAGGGTTAGTAGTGTCAATAAAACCGGGTGGTTGGCTCATGTAGACAGTATCGGTGAGTCGGCCCTGCAAGAATGCATTGTTAATATCAATTTGGTGTAGGTGCCACTTTTTCGTGACGGCAAGTGTCAAAATTAATCGAATAGTAGTTGGTTTGATAACCGGACTAAATGTTTCCGAATAGTCAATCCCGGGGCGTTGATGAAAGCCCTTAGCAACAAGTCGGGCCTTGTGTTGCTTAAGACTTCCATCGGGGTTGTACTTGATGCGATATACCCATTTGCAACCAACAACATTGGGGGCTTGGGTGGATGGGACTAGGGCCCACGTTTGGTTTCGGGTTAAGGCATCGAACTCGTCCAGCATTGCTTGACGCCATTGAGGGTGAAGGAGAGCTTGCTTGGTCGTTGTGGGTGTGGTTTGGTGGGTAAATGTTGCAGCTTTGGCGGTTTTAGTTGTTTGGAAGTATTTTGGATTTGGGACAATGATATTATTGGAGAGTCGAGTTCGGTGGAGAGGGGAGGGAGGTGGGGGTAGAGGTGGTGGTGGAGGAGAGGCTGTCCGTGGGGAGGCAGGGGGTGTGGAGACAGAGAGTGGCGAGGCTGGTGAGGTCGGGTTTGGTGGAGGTGAAACAGGGGGTGTGACGGTGGGTGAGGCAGGGGTAGGAGGAGGCGGGGCAGGAGGTAGAAGAGGGATAGTGAGGGTGCACCATTGGGTTGGAGTGTGAAGTGGTTCAATGGGTGACTTCGTTATGGCGAGGTAAGGGAATTCCATCTCAATAAAACGGACATGTCTCGATGTGTATAAACGGTTTGTGACGGGATTAAGGCAAAGGTAAGCGCTTTGAGTGTTGGAGTATCCAACAAAAACACATGGAGCGGATTTCGGTTCAAGTTTATGATTAGTGTAAGGTTTTAGCCATGGGTAGCAAAGACAACCGAAGGGGCGGAGTTTGTGGTAGTTGGGGTGTTGACCAAAGAGTAATTTGTAGGGTGACTGGTTGGTGAGAGTGACAGATGGTAGACGATTAATGAGGTACGTGGCGGTTGAAAACGCATAGGGCCAATATTTGATGGGCATTTGAGCTTGGGTTAGTAAGGCTAAGCCTGTTTCAACAATATGGCGATGACGACGCTCCGCAAAGCCATTGTGCTCGGGAGTGTGAGGTGGAGAAGTGAGGTGAGTGACGCCATTATTGAGAAGATCGGGGTTTAGTTTGATGTATTCGCCGCCATTATCCGAATAGAATTGTCGAATAGGGCGGTTAAAATTTTTTTCGATGATAGCTTTGAAGCGATGAAATGTGATAGCGGTGTCAGATTTATTTTTTAATGGGTATAGCCAAAAATAATGGGTGAAATGGTCTACAAAAAGAACATAATATTTGTATGATTCATGAGATAATATAGGTGACGTCCAAACGTCGGAGTAGACTAAATCGAGTGGTGCATGAGATTGTAGAGTCGATGTTGAAAACGGTAACTTGTGGCTTTTGTTGATTAGACAAGAATTACAATGCGATAAATCGGAAATATTTAAATTAAGACTAGTGTTTAATAAACGTAACGTGGGGTTGGAGGGGTGTCCTAGACGAGTGTGCCACAAGACACTCGAGGATTTATTAGCAACTAGGGCTTGAGGCGGCTTGGTGGGTGGTTTCCATTGATAGGATCCGTCAATGAAGAGTCCTTCAAGCAGAGTTTCCCCCGTCTTCATTTCCTTAAAGAAAAAAGAGGTAGAAGAAAATAGGGCGTAAGCATGATTATCATTGCAAAATTGCGAAACAGAAAGTAAAGGTTTGGAAATTTTTGGAACTAAAAGGACATTAGTAAACTTTAAAGTGTGAGAAGAAGTAGGGATAGAGAAGTAACCAAGGTGCGAGATAGGCAAAGACGAGCCGTCGCCAATTACGAGATCGTCTGAGCCATCATATGGTGTGTGGGATGAGAGGGTATGAAGGTCATTGGTGATGTGATGCGAAGCCCCGCTATCAACGAGATAGGAGGTGGAGGGACCCGTAGTGGTGGTGGCAGTGTGAGCATGGGGTCGGGATTGACGGGTGGGTGGTGGTGGAAACGTGACATTTGGATAGGCTTGATTAAAGTCGGGACAGTCACGAATAACGTGACCTTGGGTGCGACAGTATTGACAGCATCCTTTGAACGGGTTTGCGGTCGTTGGATTAGTAGTGGAGCCACGGTTGTGGTAGTTGTTGTTTTGATTTTGGTAATTAGGACGAGGCTGGTTGTTGTGATTTGTATGTTGTGGTCGAGATGGGTTGTTGTGGTAAGGACGGTGGAAAGCGGCATGGGCCGAAGGTGTAAAGACGGTATTTTTGGTGGTTTGTGGCTAGTTTTTGATGGTTAATTCATGTTGAATTAATTTTTCATGGAATAATTCAAATGAAATGGGTGAGTCTCCAGCGCGAACCGCATCGATAACGGATTTGTATAAGTTATAGTCGAGGCCACTAATTATTTGTGAGGTGATATCCTCGTTGTCAAGGGGTTTGCCTAGTTGTGCTAGTTGTGTAGTACATTCTTTAATGGCAAGCATGTACTCAGAAATAGTTGTGCCGGCATGAGAAATGGTTTGAAGACGATCCTTTAGTTGAAGGATGTGTCCACGAGATGGGTTGGCGTAGGTAGTGGCTAGGGTGGTCCAGGCTTCGTGGGATGTGTTAGCATCGAGTAGGACGGGTGTGACGGCAGGAGCAAGAGTGCCGGCTAAGGCTCCTAGAATAAGATGGTCTTGGCGGAACCATGTTTCGTAGGCTGGGTTGGGAACGGGTTCGGGATTGGGATTGGTCGTGGTGGGTGTGGGAGTGGTTGTTTTGGGTGGAGCTGTGGTGGTTCCATCGAGATACAAGAAAAGGCCGAAGCCTAGGAATAGACGACTAATTTGATAGTGCCAAGCTCGGTAATTTGTAGGGGTTAGTTTGGTGCAATTAGGGAAGGATACGGAAAGTAGCGGTTTGGTTGGTTCAGCGGAATTAGGAATTTGAGTGCTGGTGGTTGCCATAGGTATATCGATGGTGAAGTAGGTAGCGGAAGCGGTGATTAGTATAAGGATCGATGCGATCACTGATACCATGTAAAGTTTATGTAAAAAATGGTTATTATTTTCTTAATTAGAGAGTTACAATGTGTTGTTTATAGATTACTACACATTTGCTAAACTAGGATAGAATATATACATTGCACTAATTGTGGAGTTAAGAGAGGTAACAAATAAAGCTAATTACATAAGATATTGTAGAATATTGTAAACTAGGGAAATGCGTGCAAATCATACGTGATTTGCTCCTTGATTGTAGGAGAGTAATATTGGCAATTAGCTTGATTGATTCATATTGTTAACATCTTCTATCGATTTCTAGGTTTGTTCTAAATTTTTTTATTCAATTCCAGTAATTCGATTTTGTTATTTTTTTTTTATTTTCTATTAATGATTTTCAATTTCTAACTTATCTCTACTGTTGATTTTCATATGATGATGCACAATTTTATGAATTATTTTGTCTTCTAACATCAATTTTATATTATTTACGGTATAATATACGTGTTCTTAGTGTTTGTCAAAATAATTGGAGTCTGACATTGTTTTATTCATGCCTCGAATTGTTTTCGTGAAAATTGGGGCAATTAACTCCGACTATTAAATAAGCTTTCATAAAATACTCAAAACATGTTACATATCCTTCTTTATTAAAGCAACATCCATGTTGCTTATGTGTCATGCAAACTTTAATTTAAGGAAAAGTAAAAATAACATTTTATTTTTCATCCCATTGAACGCAACAATGAACATAGCCACTTTTCATTTTTCCACAAATTCTCATTTGTGACGGGAATATTCGTCGCAAGCTTGGGACGGGTCAAATACTACCCATGTGGGTAGATAAGACAAAAGCAAAGTGCCTAGGGAGTAACATTCTGTTTTGTCTTATCTACCTACATGGGTAATACTTGATCCGTCTCAAGCTTGTGACGGATATTTCCGTCACAAGAGATACTTGCTGTCATTTTTCTGTCATTAACAAAGTTCATCCATGGCAAATATATTTTTTATCCATTCATATAATTATGAATATTATAATTTTTTTGAATATTAAGTACATTAACAAAGTTATTTCTCATCCATTTATTATGGCGTAATGTGGTGCCAAACAAGAATAAAGGTGTGAAAAATGAATTGATTTACCAAACAAAAAAACATTTGCTGGAAAAATATTAATTATTTAACTCATACAATATTACTAAAATTAACAGTTAACAAAAAAAATTATATTATTGATATTATAAACGTCAGTTTATTTAAATAAAAAATCATTAAAATTAAATCAGCCTTCATTTCAATCAAAGATTCCTAAAACATCAATCCAACTCAAAGAATCTCATAACTTCATATGGTAGTCTAAAAAAACAACATCAACCCCACATGCATGTAATTATCAAATTGACCACTTATATAAACTAATAAGAAGGATTTAACAAAATATGAAAAATACTTTACTGCATATCACGTGATCTGATATATGAATATTCATAATCGAAAATAATTTGTGTAAATATTTTGATAACCATGCTGGAGTGTAAACTACTAAGGTTCACAAGTTTGAAGTGACTTGATCAGCTTGACTCAAACTGAATACAATATCAAGTAACAAGGGGTGTTGTTTTAGTGATTGTGAGTTATTTTAGCTAAAAGATACAAAGGATATGACTTGGATACAGTCCTCTACAGCGAAGCACAAGAGAGAAAGGATTCAAGACTGGTTTTAGAGACAGTTTCAAGTGTTACAGCAAAGCACAAACACCATAAACTAACCTCAACAGCAAGTAAGTTAAACCACAGCAAAGCACAGGTATAACTTAGCTCACAATACAAGGCACTGATCAGACACCTTGGAGATGTATCAGGCTTGCTTCAAACTACAGCTCTTAGCACAAGTTTGATAACATTGAGTGATTTCTCAAAGTTTAATTCATTCATTCATAAAGTCTACTCAAACAAACATACAAGACCTCTTTATATAGAGGGGCTGATAACTTGTGAGCCATTGGATGCACAGATCATCCAAGGGCCAACTTAGGATTCAAACTACTACTACTGACACTAATTAAGAGCCTCATAATAGGACGAGCTCAACAACTATAAAGAACAGACACAAGACACAAAAAACAGACTGAACAAAAAGCAAATAAAGCAGTTTTGGAGTTTTCCTGAAATGGAAATCTGTTGTTCTTGTTGCCTTGTTGCTTTGCCTGGATGTGTTGCTGCTCCTTGGGACTCCCTACTCTATTTAGAACATAGATAAGACCTGCCTTGGACGAGGACAAGTTGACTTAAACAAAGGAAACCACAAACTGCCTTGTACTTTCTCTGTTTTTAATGGGTTTGCTGGACTCTAACTTGGGGTGTCTGTTTCATGGGTTTTTACTAGACTTCAAAAGGATTTGTCCTGGACAAACTTGTAGCTTAGTGGGTTGGCTTGATGGTAGGCCATGGTGGGGGTGGTTGGGATGCTCTGGTGTACCTCCTAGATGCATGGTTTGTTAACTGGTCTGTCTGGGCCTGAATGGTTCTGTGTCTGTTTTGTGTGGGAAATGTGGGTTGTGTTGGGGGTGGGCATGGGCTATTGAACCCTGGACTGTCTTCTTCATTGGGGTGGCTTGGCTTGGCTTGCTCTTGACTTGTCATAGCTTGTTGTTTAGACCTTGTAACTCGAGCTTCCATCTGAGGGGTCAAGCTTGTCTTGTATGTGATTTGATCATCAAGACCCCTTGGGTGAGCTCCTGCTGCAGCCTCCCCAGGTTGAAAAGGGCTTGACCTCAAGCCTATGTCTTCCTCCCCCTCAGAGTCTTCATAGAAGGGACTGAGATCTCCCACATTGAATGTTCCATGGACTGCATACTCTCCTGGTAGATCAATTTTGTAGGCATTGGGACCTATCTTCTCTGTGACTTGAAAAGGACCATCTGCCCTGGGCTCTAGTTTGTTCTTTCTCTTGGAGGGGAACCTCTCTTTCCTTAGATTGATCCACACTAGGTCTCCTGGTGCAAAGTCTTTCTTGGTCTTAGGAACCTTGGCATTCTTTTTGTATAGATCATTGGCTCTCTCAATTTGTTTTCTGACTGATTCATGGAGTTTTAGCATTTGTTCCACCCTCTTCTTGGCATCATAGTGGACCTCTGACCTGCACACATTAGACAAACTCAAAGGCATTAAGGGGTTAGTACCATAGACCACTTCAAAGGGGGAGTGGCCTGTGGCTGCTGATGGAGCTCTATTGAAAGAGAACTCTGCTTGAGCCAACTTCAAGTCCCAATCCTTGAGAGATTTGCTGACTATACACCTCAAGATTCTTCCCAAGGTCTTGTTAGTCACCTCAGTTTGGCCATCAGTTTGAGGGTGATGGGAGGTACTAAACAATAACCTAGTGTTAAGCAGTTTCCACAATGTCCTCCAGAAATGGCTCATAAACTTTGTGTCTCTGTCAGACACAATGGTCCTTGGAACTCCATGTAACCTCACCACCTCATCAAGGTATAGCTCTGCTACACTCACAGCATCCTCAGTCTTCTTGCATGCAATGAAATGTGCCATCTTACTGAACCTATCCACAACCACCATGATAGAATCCTTCCCTCTTGCTGTCCTAGGCAATGCCATTATGAAATCCATACTAACATCCTCCCAAGGCCTACATGGGACTGGTAGGGGAGTGTAAGGTCCTGCTTGGAAAGAACTCTTGGCCTTTTGACAAACTCCACACCTTCTGAGCACTATTTGAACTTCTCCCATCATCTTAGGCCAGTGGAATTGATCTTGTAGTATGTCCACAGTTTTCTGAACCCCAAAGTGTCCTCCAAGGCCACTCCCATGTACCTCCTTGATCAATAGGTTCCTATAAGATCCTCTGGGGAACACACAACTTGTTTCCTTTAAACAAGAATCCATTTTGCAAAGTGTATGGTGAGTCAATGGTTCTTGTTCCCTCTTTCTGTGCTAACCAATCTTCTGCAAAGTCTGGATCTTCTTGATACATGTCCTTCATAAACTCAAAGCCAAGAACCCTTTGCTCCATAGTTGATAGCAGAGTGTACCTCCTAGACAATGCATCAGCCACCACATTTTGTTTGCCCTCTTTGTACTTGCTAGAAAAGGTGAATGACTGAAGGAACTCCACCCACTTAGCATGTCTGTGACTGAGCTTATGCTGGCCTCCTATGTACTTCAATGCCTCATGATCAGAGTGTAAGACAAAAGGTTTGGGTTTCAGGTAATGACTCCAATGCCTCAGGGCTCTGACAAGAGCATAGAACTCTTTATCATATGTAGAATAGTTTAGCTTGGCACCACTTAACTTTTCACTAAAGTAGGCTACAGGTTTCTTCTCTTGGATGAGGACAGCTCCAATTCCCACTCCACTTGCATCACATTCAACCTCAAATAGGCAATCAAAGTTTGGCAATCTTAGGATAGGTGCACTGCACAAGAGCTTCTTCATGTGTTTGAAAGCCTGTAAAGCATTCTCAGTCCAAGTGAACTCTCCCTTCTTCATGCACTCAGTGAGAGGTGCTGCAATGGTGCTAAAGTCCTTAATGAATCTTCTGTAGAAGGATGCTAAGCCATGGAATCCCCTTACTTCTGTAATACTCCTAGGGATAGGCCAAGACTGGACTGCCATGATCTTGTCTTGATCAACTGAAATGCCTCTACCAGATACCACATATCCTAGAAACTTGACTTCCTCAGTCATGAAGGTGCACTTCTCAAGCTTCCCAAAGAGCTTGCTCTCCTTAAGTATTTCAAACACAGCCTCAAGATGCCTCAAATGATCATCCTTGCTCTTGCTGTAGATGAGGATATCATCAAAGTATACCACCACAAATCTCCCTAGGCAAGGCCTAAGCACCTCTGTCATCAATCTCATGAAGGTACTTGGGGCATTTGACAGGCCAAAGGGCATGACAAGCCACTCATAAAGGCCATGCTTTGTTTTGAAGGCTGTCTTCCACTCATCTCCTTCTCTGATCCTCAATTGATGGTAACCTTGCCTCAAGTCAATCTTAGAAAAGAACCTTGAGCCACTTAGCTCATCTAACATGTCATCAAGCCTAGGTATAGGGAACCTATACTTGACTGTGATGTTGTTGATAGCCCTGCTATCTATGCACATCCTCCAAGTCCCATCCTTCTTAGGAACCAACAATGCAGGCACAGCACAAGGGCTTAATGACTCCCTTACAAACCCTTTACTCATCAACTCTCCAACTTGCTTTTGCAGCTCTTGTGTAGCCTTAGGATCACATCTGTAGGCTGGTCTATTAGGTAGTACAGACCCTGGCACAAGGTCTATTTGGTGTTCAATCCCTCTCAAAGGGGGTAAGCCATCAGGAAGTTCCTCTGGAAACACTTCCTTGAACTGATCAATGAGGGGCTTAACATCTGCAGGGATCACCTTAGACTCCTCTTCCTGAACTTCTTTTGATAGCAGCATTACTATAGGTTGCTCCTCACTACACTCCTTGACCATTGCTGACTCAGATAGAAATACAACTCCACTCAAATCCTCAGCCATACTTGGACTCCCATAGCTCTTCTGGTGTGGTGGCAAGGGGGCTAATGTCACCTTCCTGCTCCCATGCTTGAAAGAATATGTATTGCTTCTTCCTTGGTGTATGGAGCTTTTATCAAACTCCCATGGCCTTCCTAATAGCAAGTGACAGGCATCCATTGGAACCACATCACACAATACTTCATCCTTGTACACACTGCCAATGGAGAAAGGGACCATGCATTGCTTATCCACCTTAACCTCTGCTCCCTTACTCAGCCATCTCAACTTATAGGGGTGAGGGTGATCTTGAGTGCTCAACTTCAGCTTATCAACCATAGTAACAGAAGCCACATTGGTACAACTACCTCCATCTATAATAAGGTTACAAACCCTCCCTTGTATGGTACATCTGCTCCTGAAAATGAGGGACCTTTGATCCTCCTCCAAAGGTATCTGTTGTGAATGCATTACTCTCCATAGGACTAAGCTGTGGCCTGTGTCAGGGAGTGCCACTATTGCCTCCTGACTAGACTCTTCTTCCTCACTCACCACTTCTTCAACCTCAGGCTCATCCCTTTCATACTCAACTAGACCCTCTTTCTCCCAAGCCTCAACTTCCATTATGGTTAAGGTCTTCTTAGAAGGGCAATCCTTCCTGAAATGTCCATAGCCTTGACATTGGAAGCACCTAATTCTGTTCTCAGTCAATGAAGTGCTTGGCTTTTGACCCATGATGCCCTTACCCTTGTCTAAGGTAGGTGGGGGTGCTGTCTTAGGGGTATCCATTGATCTAAACCCACTATAAGGTCTGGTTTGAAAAGGCCTAACAGGTTTTGGTGTAGCAGGCTTAGTCTTCCCTATCTTCTCAATTCTCAGAGATAGGTTGACAACATCATCAAATGACCACAGAGGTTGCATCCTAACCTTGTTAGCAATGTTCTTATCTAGGCCCTCTAAGTACCTAGCAATCCTTTGCTCAGGTTTCTCATTTATATCACATTGTAAGGTGAGTTGTTCAAACTCCCTCAGATAAGATTCAACAGGTTTGTCTCCTTGTTTCAACTTAGATAACTTGATAAACAGATCCTGGGTGTAATCCTTAGCAACAAATTTGTCTAACAGTTTCTTTTTCAGTTTAGTCCAAGACTTGATGGGTTCCTTACCTTCCCTAGCCCTTAACCCTTTCATAGTCTCATACCAAAGGGAAGCATACCCTTTCAGTTTAAGGATGGCTACTTTAAAAGACTTAGAATCATTGTATCCTTTGTACTCAAAGATCCTTTCTACTTCCCTTAGCCATTCTAACAAGTCATCAGGATTAAGACTACCAGAAAACTCAGGGATATCTACCTTAAGATGTTTGTCTGTGTTCCTGTGGATGGAAGCTCTGCTTCTTGTTGAGTCATCTGAGTCTGGATACTCTTCATCATCAGGTGGCCTTCCTCTGCCTCCTCCTTGGCCTCTTCCACGACCTCTACCTCTTCCTCCAGCAAGCAAATGGTTGCCTATAACCTGGTCCAAGGTTCTGGTTAGGGTGGTTACAATCCCAGCCAGATCCTCCATCCTTGCTTCTACTCCTGCTAGTCTCTCTTCACTCATTGGGTTATTTTTGTGTTTTTAAATGTAGTTAGGGAAAATGAACTCACTAAGACTCTCAACCAAAGCTCTGATAACCAATTTGGAGTGTAAACTACTAAGGTTCACAAGTTTTAAGTGACTTGATTAGCTTGACTCAAACTGAATACAATATCAAGTAACAAGGGGTGTTGTTTTAGAGATTGTGAGTTATTTTAAGCTGAAAGATACAAGGGATATGACTTGGATACAGTCCTCTACAGCAAAGCACAAGAGAAAAAGGATTCAAGACTGGTTTTAGAGACAGTTTCAAGTGTTACAGCAAAGCACAAACACCATAAACTAACCTCAACAGCAAGTAAGTTAAACCACAGCAAAGCACAGGTATAACTTGACTCACAATACAAGGCACTGATCAAACACCTTGGAGATGTATCAGGCTTGCTTCAAACTACAGCTCTTAGCACAAGTTTGATAACATTGAGTGATTTCTCAAAGTTTAATTCATTCATTCATCAAAGTCTGCTCAAACAAACATACAAGACCTCTTTATATAGAGGGGCTGATAACTTGTGAGCCATTGGATGCACAGATCATCCAAGGGCCAACTTAGGATTCAAACTACTACTACTGACACTAATTAAGAGCCTCATAATAGGACGAGCTCAACAACTATAAAGAACAGACACAAGACACAAAAACAGACTGAACAAAAAAGCAAATAAAGCAGTTTTGGAGTTTTCCTGAAATGGAAATCTGTTGTTCTTGTTGCCTTGTTGCTTTGCCTGGATGTGTTGCTGCTCCTTGGGACTCCCTACTCTATTTAGAACATAGATAAGACCTGCCTTGGACGAGGACAAGTTGACTTAAACAAAAGGAAACCACAAACTGCCTTGTACTTTCTCTGTTTTTAATGGGTTTGCTGGACTCTAACTTGGGGTGTCTGTTTCATGGGTTTTTACTAGACTTCAAAAGGATTTGTCCTGGACAAACTTGTAGCTTAGTGGGTTGGCTTGATGGTAGGCCATGGTGGGGGTGGTTGGGATGCTCTGGTGTACCTCCTAGATGCATGGTTTGTTAACTGGTCTGCCTGGGCCTGAATGGTTCTGTGTCTGTTTTGTGTGGGAAATGTGGGTTGTGTTGGGGGTGGGCATGGACTATTGAACCCTGGACTGTCTTCTTCATTGGGGTGGCTTGGCTTGGCTTGCTCTTGACTTGTCATAGCTTGTTGTTTAGACCTTGTAACTCGAGCTTCCATCTGAGGGGTCAAGCTTGTCTTGTATGTGATTTGATCATCAAGACCCCTTGGGTGAGCTCCTGCTGCACATGCATTTTGGTGATACAGTAAATTTTGAATATGTGATGAGATTATGAGAGGAAATAATGAGGAATATGCAACAAAGAGTGATGAGGAACAAATTAGGGTTATGTTTCAGTTAATAGATTATACAGCTGATTGTACATACAACCTTTTTATTGTTGTCGAGCTTTGTTAATAAATTTATTGAGATTTATTAACGAAATTGTCGAGCTATAGTACAAAGTTATTGAGTTTAAACGAATAATTCTTAAACTCAATCACTTTGTAAGATAACTCAATAACTTATAAAATAGCTCCACAAATTTATGTAATAGCTCAATAACTTTGAGATGGTTGTATTACAAGCAGTTATAGAATAGTATTTGTGGTTATGTTTAATATGTTTTCTTTTTAGTTACAATTGATAAGTTGAGTTGTTAATCAGAAAAAAATAGTGGGCTTTGTTCAATATTTTTACGCAGTTGCTAAATCCAACACGCTATTTTACTCAATCCAACACACTTTACGTGTTTTTTCCAAGACTACCCTTAAAAAAAAAAAAAAAAAAACTCTCCCAATTCTCCTAGACATCCCCTTCCTACCCACAACCCCAAGTCCCCAATCACCATCTACTAGCATCGGCCACCTACCCTCAGCGACGACCACCTATTCTTGGTGCCGGCCGTTTACCGTTGGCGCTTTTTTCACGCCTTCATCGTTGTCAACACTATCGCCCAATCCCCGCCGTCGATCCAACATCTTCGTTGCGAGTGAAAGTTGATCGAAAGATGAGGCAACAAATGGTGAGGGTGGTCAGCGCGGTTATTGGGGCGGTGATAGGTTGTCGGCGTGGATATTGGGTCCGGTGAGGGGGGTCGACGGTGGCAGGGGGCGGAGGGGTTGTTGTTGGCTGATTTGATTTATTTGTTTATTTTTCTTTTTTTTTTTTGATTTCTCCTTTGGTGAGATTGGGAAATTAGGGTGGAAATGGGGGGGTGAAATCGGAATAAGACGAAAAAGTGTGCATGATTGAGTAAAATTGTGTGCGGGATTTAATAAGACTTTGTTTTTTTTTCAATTGTCTTACATAAGTCATTTTAGGACGATAGGCCATGTTCAATTGTGCTAACAATTTTACAATCCATAGATAACCACAAATTCTCATTCGATATAAATAAATTGTTTTGTAAGATGGTTTTAGTTAGTGTTTTACTATAAGAAACCTTTGTTTCATTCATTTTTTTATTTTTTAACTCTTTATGAGTAGTGATATTTTAATTAAAAGTATATAAAAGTTCGGAAGAGAGAGAGAGAGAGAGAGAGTATTCCATTACGACATTACGCACAAAATCCAAGTGTATACTCTTACTGATATTTAGTACAACTAAATTTTATTTAGATGACCGGTATATTTATAAATGTTTATCATTATTATAAAAGATCATGTTGTCCAAATATAATCATAAGTCAAACAAAAATAAGAGAGAGGTAAGACGCTTGACGGTTGTATACATAATACACGCCCGATGATAATCGGGATTAAAGTCACTTGAAAGCTAATTTATTTACTTTGTGGTAAAACATGTCCATTTAATCATCCTAATAAAGGGTTAGTTGTGTTAACATAAAAATATGAATTAAATTTGGATTAGTTAACTAACATTATTTAATTTGGATTAGTTCGACGGCGATTTCACACAGAAAACATGCCTATATAGTAACTTTGTATCCTACTTTTTCTTTACATGTCCATTTAATCATAACCATAAGCCTTATTCTCTACTTTGTTCGTCTACCCTCATGATCTAATTAGGATACAAATATTATTAGAAATGAAATAGAAGATCTGTTTAAATTTAAAATTTTAGAAAGTGTGAAATAAGTAGGAAAAAGAGTAAGTAATAATAATTAACGATAACAAAGTTTAAAACACATACCCGTGCAAATTTTCACGGGTATAAAACTAGTTTATCAAGAATAAGTCAACCTCTAAAAATAAGGAATGATAATGCAATAATCGCTCCTCTAATCAAACACGTATCTTCCTCCTAAAATCAAGCTAGTATAATTGTAATTTAGGCAAATTGTTAATAGCATTCACATTGTACTCGTACACTATATTCAACCATAAATAGCTGTTGTACAATTGAAAATAACATCAATAATCCCCCTATAACTAAAAGACTAAGTCACTAAGGATATTTTTCCGCTCAAATTTCATAACTTGGGTTTGGGCCTTTACTAGTTTTAACCCGTGCAAAAATTGCACGGTTTTACTTATTAAACATCACAAATTGATATCATCAGAATTTTGCAAAAGAAATAAAATATCCAATATCTTGTGCAAAATTGTACGGATTTGCTTTTAGAAATAATGATATTTAACAGTTTTTTTGACAGATATAGAGTACTTCCTAATATATTCTCATTTATAAGAAATTACCTAAAGTTTTATTTATTGTAAAAAAATGTATTAACTATATGCTAAAAAGTTCTTAAACACTATCAAAAGTTAATTTTAAATTGCATTTTAAGCTCGTGCAAATTGCACATGTCTGCTTTATTTTCTACTTTGATTTTAAATACATTTTTATAATAATGCGTATATTAATTAGTTATATACGATATACTCCATACATACACCATAATAAAATGGAATTTATATAATAAATGTATTACTCCATCCATTCAATCCAATTCTATTAATTGAGTTTCATACAATTTGGGTAATATATGATTAATGGATAGAAGAATTTGAAATGTTTATTTATCACTCTATTGGTTATAATGACCTCCGCAAATGAGATAAATTTACAATACCCGAATTTGGGAAAAGAATGAAAAAATAATTTAATATTCTATTAGTTATGATGACACCCGCAAATGAGATCAACTTTCAATACCCGAATTTGGGGAAATAAAGACATACTCATATGTTATAAAAATGTGCATAATAAATCTCACTCTATTTATTATTAATTGGATCAACTCTTATATGTTATTACGTAAATTTTCAATTATTGCGAATGTATCTGTTTTAACTTTTAACCTTAAAACGGGTCAAATTGTGTGGGTAAGACAAAAAAAAAGCAAAATAGTTATCCTATCTAACCAAGTGGGGTAATAGTTTAATACTTAACTCATTTTATCCTTAAACTGATATATTCGTCTTAAAAAAGATCAATTGTATATTTGTATATCATATACACAAAAGGGTTGATATACGTTCGTATTACGGCCCATAATCTATAGACAAATAAAATAAGTTGACAAAAAATTATTTGTCAAACCCTACATATAGATGCCCACATTGAAAATAAGAACATCAGGTGTGAATGTTCTTTGCCTCCCTCTTCACCTCTTCTCTCCCTCTCAGATTTCCTCTATATAATATTGAAAAACTTTTGGTACTCACTATTGCATGTTACTTTTCTTTGTATTATTTTTTTATGCCATTAATTTAATTGGATGTTCGTATATTTTTTTTTTGTAAATTATTTTTGTAGCTGATCTTCAATATTCTGTTATTTATATTATGAGATGGTTTCCATCGCCGATTTGAAAGATTTTATATTACATACACGTCGCCTTTAAGTCTCGATCAAAAGGTTAACAACACTGAACTAATAGATTAAAATTGCATCTCCCTTTTTTTCTTTCTTTCCCGGACTATGGGCTGTAATATTTATAAGATGAGATTAAATTGTAAAAATTTGTATTTGTATGTTATTGTTGTATTTTTCTATATAATAATTATAATATTCCAATTCCCATTTTTTTTATGAATGCATTTTTTATTTTTTTCGACTTGATTTCTTATATGTAAATATCATATTATCTAATCTCAATCATCATAAATATCATGTGCTATATCATTTGTCATCATATTATAATATTTCAATAATGTTTCAAATTAAAGGAGAGGACATGAGAGAGAATAGTTAAAAGAGGGGAGGAGAGAGGTAAATTAAATGGTGTATTATTTGGTGGGTCCTACCCGCCTTGAAAAAAGGGGAAAAAGTTGAGTTTTTTCCAGCCAATAGGAATGCTGGAAAAAACTCAGCTTTTATATATAGAGGAGATTAGTTATAATCATTCTATTGATACATTTTGTACAAATTAGACCCATAGATGGTTATTTCATCATTAGATTATTTCTATAATGAAATCTCTATATATAAATCAACAGTAATATATTCTTTTACAATATATATTTAATAGTATTACCATTTATTTTTCAATAATTTTTTATCACAAAAATTATCCATAAAAATATCTCCGAGTGGGAAAAGGCTAATCTATTTGCTTTATTTCATTTTTCGATCATTTGTTGTACGTTATTAAGGATTTATACATTAAAGTAGGATATAACAGATCTATTAGAATAAGCTTATGATCTATTAAATGACGAGTTGGTTTTTTAAAAAAAGTTTTATATATAAAATTTGTTTATTTGTAAGGTCTTACACACAAAAGTTGGATGTGACAAATTGCAATGTATTGAAATACAATATTTTTTAATAGAAATTATAGAGTTAGACGAATTATTATTAAAATAATTTAATGTTAATAGTTGAGTTGCCTTTTACATATTGGAATTATCTTTAAGGATAAGTCCGTCTCATATTTTAAATTCTCTGACGTAATATTATCCCCGACTAAGAACTAAAATTCTATAAACGATAAAAATCTATAAATACCGTGCATTCGCACGGAATTCACACTAGTAATTCTATCAATTCTCTATAATATTTAGTTAATGAGTACAATTAATTTGAAATTCACGATGCAATTTCGATCTACGTCTTTAGTTACTGTAGTAGTGTTACAGTAACAAGAATACTTCATCACAGTAACAACATTACTCTATATTACTTGTTGTCAATGTTTATCAGTATACTTGTTTCGTATATATGCATTATATTCTTGTTTCATTTTCTCCAGAGTTCAAGTGTTGTACGACAGTCAGCTGTTCAACCACAACATTCACTTGGTGGGAAAAGCGAGAAAGGTTTTAGAAGATCCAAGATTGAGTGTGCTTCTATATTGGAGAGAATGTTCTAATATATCGGCGACGTGTTGTACAGAAAAGATATTGTTTGCAATCGCCAAGGATTTAGAAAAAATAAACAAATAGTGATTTATCACATTCTTGATGCCAAATTAAAGTTCCAATTTCACCTAAAGATTTTTGAATTTTGTGGCATGTGGTTTTAGATTGCATTTAACGTTGATCACAATCATAACAATGTTATTGGTTTATTTTATTGTGTAACCTTGTCAGTGTAATAATATTACTGTAACATTATTTAAACGCTATGCCATTTTTTTGGATATATGACTCATGGAAAATAGTTTGGCTTTACATAAATTATGGGTGTTATTATAAAATTGTGGAGTATAAACTTGTACAATAATGATAATTTTACTTTTATTCGTTTCATTTAAAAGTTTAAGTAGCTAGTAACATTGTTACTGTAACATAGTTTGCTCATTACAGAAACAACGATACAGTAACAATGTTACTGTAACACCATTAAGCCATCAAAGTAGCACGTAACCATGTTAAATGATCTAATTTTCATTCATTACGACAACAAAATGCAAGTGTATAAAGATAGATTCACTTACTTATATTATGCTAAAATATTTTGAAATACCACATTACATTAATGTGAAAGTTTTACACGTATATATCATAATCACACATAATGTTAAAAGTCTCTACAAGCATTTGAACTTCAATAATGTTGCCTTCTTCACGCCTTTCTTCATGAGCGATTTGTCGGTGTCTTACTCTTTTTGTATTTAGAGTCTCTTTTGCGACTTTTTATTGTGATGGTTGATTTCACAAACCTTCTTCAATTTCCTGACATTCAAAATAAAACATTGGACCATTAATAATTAGAACATATACGAAAGTGGATGGTACATCATTGGTGATAAACATCATTTGTGTTATATATAACAATGTTACACCATCAAATTTAATTTGGTTAAATCACACACCATCAAATATACAATGTTGTACAATATTTCAAATTCTGTTCAGTATTTCAATTTCAGTTCACATGTTACTGTATTATTGTTACGGTAATAAGTTATAATTACAGTAACAATATTACAGTAATAATGTTACATTATGTGGTGAGTATATCTACAGAACTTAACTTAACTAATCGTCACTGCAGATCCATGATTTTCCTGCAAACAAATCCAGTAATGAATTTCACATTATCATAACTTTAAATTTTTGTCAAACACTATGAACACAATCATATATAAAACCGAAAGCGAACGATATAAAATTGAGTTTATAACACGATTTAAAAATTCATAAAATTGCAAATTATTTCATAAATCAATCGTAAATTAATCACACACAAATTAAAATTGCTGCTCAATTTTACCATGTCATAACCCTAACTTTTCGCAGAGTAACTATGAACATTACAATCAACATTAATCGCATGAACAATCGACAACAACAATATGAACATATACAATATGGGATTGAATATCAACATTTATCATAAACAACAAAACAAATCTAAATCGAAGATAAAAATTAAACTAACGCTGATTTTTACCTCTTTACTAGTTTTAAACCCGTGCAAATTGCACGGGTATGTTGTTTCAATTTTGTTAATATAAAGTTTTAGAGTTATGAAGTTATATTTAAGATTTTAAATTTGAATTATAAATTCCAAAAGTAATTAGCGTAAATGATGCTCTATTGTCAATCAGCCGAGTAGTTGTGGTACTACAATATTTTCACTTGTTAGCTAAATTTGAGTTTCTACTTTTCTTATTACATGGGTTACTTCATTAAAATGCGGTTGAATAGTTGATGACCCCTGCAAATTATTTAGCATGTTTCATTTAGTTAAACTTGTCTATCTTTTTAGGACCTTTGCATGAGAGAAAATGAAAGTTTTAATACGTGCATAATTAAAATGAAAATTTTGGCTCGATTTGAATGGTTATAGACCTCCACAAATGGTTACACCCGATTTTCATTTAATAAAATCCTGCTACTTTTTTAAAGGTTAATTAAAATAATTAACAAACTAACTAACAAATTATTTATAAAGTGTGGGGGTATAAGTTACTCCGAGTAACAGGTATACACTAAGTCACTGGTCAAATCACCCCTAAACAAACCTTATAAACCAAATTCTCATATAAGACATGCATTATCCGTCTTAAACTTAAGACGACTTAAATATATACAAATCACCCCACTTGTTGTTTAGAAAATACCAAATAAGTTATCTTTATTACCATTATATATTAGTATTTGACCTATTTTAAACTTAATACAGATAGTACCCGTGTATGTGCCGGTCTTAAGTAAGACTTAAGAACCTTAATTGTCTTTATCTAAAAACTCGAAAACCCTTATAACTATTACACCATATCACCTCTCATGTCCACCTTCAAAAAGTTGTTACTACCCAAAATATCTAATTTTTTTTTTCATAAATCAAATATAAGCCTATTTGCTCTCTATATCTTTCCATAAACTTATCGGCATATGTACATGATTTATAAATATATAGGTACGTAATTATATCAAATATACTTTTCATGGCCTCAAAGATGTTGTTAAGGTTTCTATTTGCAGCCAATTCACAATTATTGTACATTTTTTATTATTCATATATGTTTTGCATGTACCTAATATAATTGTTAGACAAATAAATTCTAAACAATTTTTTTTTTTGTAAAATCTGATTCTTCTAATTATCAAGTCCAAAATAAGACTAAAAATTATAAAAATTATCTAATCATATAGTTTTTCTAAATTACAAATTTATGTAAATGTTTATAAATCGTTACGAAGTAAGATGTAAAATTTAATTGTAATTTGCCTTTATTGAGTACATAAATATTCGGTGCTTTTATTTACGGGGCACCCTTATTTACGTAATGTTAGTTTCTAAGTAAATAATTTGCAAAGAAAATGTTGGCTTTTCAACTTCCTACTTTTATGCTAAGCTTGACACGTAGGATTTGGGGTTGTTGTTTTCATAAAGAAGGATTAAATATCAGGATGAAAAATATATAAAATGCAATTTCTTATTAGAATTCCAAAAGATATGTTAGCATTTTACCACGGATTATTAGTGTTCCACAGATAATCAGTATTTTACCACGGATTATTAATAGTTTGCCACAATAAATTTATCAGTATAATGGTTTGGTTTTGGACCGGTCTTGATCCGGTTACGAGTCATAATCCGGTGGGGCGGGTGTCTTGTTTGCTCGGGTTTGAATAGGGTCACTCAAATAGTCAAATGTGGTCAGACTTGCCAATTATAGGGGAGCGCCGAAGCGATATATTAAAAAACATTAGATTAGTGCTCAATTTAATCTAATGTTTCAATATACCATTAACAAAGACATAAATTAGATAATTAGGGTGTCAAACATATTTCAAACCTGTTCGACTAGTATTCTGTCGAAGTTTTGTTGTCTGTTCTCCAAAGTCGTATCTGGCTGCGGCCAAAGCTCATGAATGGCGATTAAATTGATTGGAGGATCTGTAAGTCCCTGCGAACTTCTGAAATTTTCCAAGTAACGTAGCAAAGCTTTTCTGATGACCCTATTTTTCACGCATGAATGACACTTTGCAACCTGTTCAAACATATTACAAGCGTGATAATTAATATATTTTAATTTAAAACTTTTATTAACAAATACTAATTTAAAGTCCGTGTGATAAATGCACAATTTATAGAACTTTTTATTCTAAATATATTATTCATTTTTTCATCAGTTTATTTTGCTTAGAGAAAAAAAAGTTCAAACTGAAAACTAAATAAAGAAATAGAGTAATGTACTTAAATATATTTTTAAAGAAAATATTTTATCTACGCAATTTAGCAATAAAAATTATTACTCTGTAAAATTTTGTTTTATACGTATTATAGGTCAAGTCATTTTCAAATAATAGCATTAATAAAGATTTAACAACTTATAATTTTATATAAATTTTATTTATATACTTTAATGTTGTAGTTTTGAGCTTAATGAAAATAGTATAATTTGATGAAAATATTAATTTCAGGGGCGGCTTGGGACCGGTTCAGGCTGAGCAAGGGAACTGGGCCTCAAGTTCTTAAGGGTCTAAAAAATGATCTAGTACATGATAAAAACTAAAACATACACCATAATTAATAAACAAAGGTGGCTAGTGTGATGGTAATGTTTTGCGATTTAGCCAAGAGGCTTGGGTTCGACTCCCATATTTATCATTTTAGTTAACTTTGTTTCTATTTTAAATTTTCTCAACATATTTTTGAGGCCTTCGTTTTGTTGTTGCACGGGTCTTCCGAAATATTTAAGACTCCCCTGATTAATTTTAGGGTACCCTTAATTTTTATAATTTAATGAAATGAATTATATTATTAATTCTCTTATTTAGTGAAATCACTTAGCTTCCTTGTTTAGGAAGACGTTTTTTGGCCGAAAAAATTGTAAGGTTACCCATTCTTTTAGTATATAGGGACGTAGAAAAACTTGAGAACTAAGAAATTTGATAAATGGTACGTACAGTTTCCACGAATATATAAGACGTGGGACATTTTTCTGGGTTTGGAACTGGGGGAGGATAAAACATGTACAACAAAGAATCTAAAATTAAAAGTAGTCAACTACGGAGTATTAATTATCTATATTAAAAAAAATAGACAATCAAAATGGATTATAAAATTTCAAAACGTCAACTTTTTGACAACCGTTCTCAAACATTAACACTTTGAATACATATATTCTAAAATAATCTTGAAAGAAATCGATTTACAATTATTGATATTTTATTTATGATTTATTAGCTTACATGAAATATATAGGAAATGCATAGCACCACTCCGAAATTACTAATGTCAGTCACATTTATGAGACAGTGAATAGTAACAATGCCATTAGACTTATGCTGTACTAGTTTTAATCCCGTGCAGAATTGCACGGGTGATTATTTAATAATTTTAATAAATGCATTGATTTTGAAAACAAAAGGCAACAATGCTACAATTACATTAGATAGTGAAAGACACAATATCAGCTACAGACGTATATGTTAAAAACTCCCGCCAAGCCAAGGTAGAATTGTAGCGTCTTGAGAAAACATATTCCCTAAAACCACATGTTTAAATGACAAAAGAATATTAATAGCCATTTAAATTCAACATAGAGCGGAAATAAAATATACAAATACTATCGTCAAACCCTTAAAATCAGGCCTGAATATTAAAATTTGGCAAAAAAAAAAATGAAAACTGCTACATAATTTGTCTCAATATGTACAAACAACAAAGAGTGGAGACAAATGCCCCCGAGGACTTGACCCGTCTAAAACTTGCGACAGACACCCCGTCACAAATGAGAATTTATGTCGTACAAAAAAGCATAAACTTGACTCAAAAATCCCAACTTTTAATAAAATTAATTATAGTCTACAAACCATTCACTTAAGACTTATTCAATAAACCCTATCCAATATAGAACCGAAATCATTTCTTGTTTCTAAATAACCCTAGCCCCTCTCCCTATTATTCATCCTCATATTTTTCTTCATTCCTTTTATATATTTGACACCTCATTTTCTTATTATCTATTTTATTTTCCACTGTTTACATCCCTCCTCTATTTTTCTCCTATATTTTTCCACAATAGAGATAAAGCATTTCTCTTTATCTTAAATTAAACATTACACTATAACAATCAATATAAAGAAAAAAATATAAGAAATTAGATATTATTGATTGGTTGAATGGCACAAGGGCCTATGAACACCTTCCTCTACAAGTAGAGGAACTACTCTTTGTCCTTCTTCTAAGAGGACACCCCATATTAGCTCCACAATAGAGAGGACCTCCTCTTAGGGGAGAGAGAGTGCTAAGAGGAGGCTTCATCCTCTCTATTGTGGATGCTCTCAAAGGCTCAAATCAACTCCCTATTTTAATTCCACCTTATCATTTTGCTCTCTTAATCTCAATACTTCAATAATAATCAATACATACAATCCAAGTAAATAATTTCCGAATCGCTCACTCAATCATCCCTCTTAATCTATAAACTCACTTCAATCATGCTATTGTCGTCAATTTTATGCTTCCATGGTTATGACCTCAATTATTTCAAGGACGAATTTAATTTACTGCCATGTATGTGTTTTTAAAATAATTTTATTTGTATTATATTTCATTTTTTTTTTGTATATTCAAAAGTTTTTTAATGTGATTTTTATGTTTTTATAGCCTACTTTCCATATTTTTGGTTAGATTTATTGTTGGAAAAATTGTCGATTTATTTATGACACCATTTTTCTAAGAGATGAGTCCTTTGTTTTTATCAACATTCTTTCAATTTATATATATTTATCAATTTTGTGTAATTTTTTCTTTACAAAAGTATTCAAGGCAACTAATACGCACAACATAACTATCAATTAGATTCAGTATGATTAGAGTAAATGCTCCTTATAACAAAGATAGGGTGAGGAGTGAGGACGTGGGTTAAAAAGGATTTTCATCCCTAAAATTATGGATACAATCAAAAGTGTTTAAAAGACTCATCTTTTATATATAGGAAGATTTGTGTGTAAGGAAGGAGAAAGATGATGAGTAACATGTTTAATTTTGGTTTTCACAAATCTGTTCTTCAAGTTTGGGGATTTTTAGGTTTTTTTTTGTGATTTTGGAGTAATTACGTTGTCAGTTAGTAGAAAGAGAGGGCAAGTTTGTAGAGAGAGAAAATATTTTTTACAATGAGACGTGGATGAATGACGCTTTCTATTTATTATCTTGACAAATTTGTTTGGGGCGACGTGGGTGCACGAGAGATGTTGGATCTTGTTGATCCAATGGTCTTAATTGATAGGACCGTACTCACTTAAGAAGCTAGACTGACCGGATGCTCAATATATATATATATATACTCCCTCCTAGTCGGTCATTTCTTCCCTCTTTCCTTATTGGGTAAGTCGGGTTTTCTTCCCTCTTTCCTTTTTTGGATGTGGGGTTGTGTGTTTTGTGTGGTATAAATTCATTTGTATGTGGGGTAGTGTGTTTTGTGTGGTCCAAATTCATTTCCTTAATTTTTGTGTAAAAGGGAAAGGGGAAGAAATGAGTGACTAGGAGGGAGTATATATATATATATATATATATATATATATAGAAATTGAATCATGTGAGGCACCCTTCTTAGTATGAGGCGGCTGGACACATTTTAAACCGTTGGATCTAAAAATTGTAGGCTCACCAGATGATGCCACGTGTCACTATATATAGACCATAAAAACCAATCTTTCCAATTTTCAGTCATTTTTCATTTCTCCACTCTCTCTCTTCTTTCTCTCTCTCTCTAAACGTTTTCTCTTCATTTTTCATCGTCTTCATCGTCTTCATCCTCCGACCGCCATTAGGTACTTTCTCTTCATTTTTCATCGTCTTTCGTCTTCATCGTCTTTCGTCTTCATCGTCTTCATTTCGTGTTTTGCGATTGATCTAGTTAGTTTATGATAATCGTCATTTATTTCTCTGCTATTCATTATCGTCTTCATTTCGTCTTCATCGATAATCGTCTTCATCGTCATTTATTTACTGCTGTTCATTATCACACTCGTCTTCAATAATTTATTTCTCTTCGTCTTCATCGTCATTTTAATTTATTTCTCTTCGTCTTCATCGTCATTTATTTACTGCTATTCATTATCACACTCGTCTTCAATAATTTATTTCTCTTCGTCTTCATCGTCATTTATTTCTCGTCTTCTTCAATAATTTTCATCGTGAATGTGAATCTGAGAACTTGTTTTGTGAATGTGAGACTTTGTTTTGTGAATGTCAGACCTTATTATGTGAATCTGAGGCTTTGTTTTGTGAATCTCAGACATTATTATGTGAATCTGAGACCTAATTATGTGAATATTAGACCTTGTTTTGTGAATCTGAGACTTTGTTTTGTGAATCTCAGACCTTATTATGTGAATCTCAGACTTTGTTTTGTTTTCTGTCTTGTTTTGTTAATTCTTATGTATTACATATACATTGACACCTATGTGTGAATTTTACAGCTTCTTTTGTGAATCTTACAGCTTCTTGTAGGTTACTTTCTGGTTTCTAGTACTTATACATAGGCAAATATGGAAAATTGGTGCAAGGGGTGGGTAGTCAATATCTTCGAAGAAGATCGAGCACTTTTTGGCCAGAATTATGTAAGAGAAAAAAAAGAGGCTATGACTTTCTCATTTGATCCCTTAGTGAATGTTCAGCTCACTAACTACCGTTATCAACCCCAAGTTGATGTGTTCAACAATCAAGATCTAATGAATAACATTTTCAATCGAGTTACTTCTTACCATGATAAGGCAAACATGGCGTTGGTCTGTAGGAATTGGTGTCAGCTTTTTCTCATACACCCTAGTGCACCGCTCATTCAACTTGCACATGGAATTTCTCTCCATATCAATGATGTCAATGGTGTGAGAATTATTCGTAGGGGTCATAGAATAATTTATAAAAGATGCAAGTGCTTTATGACTGAAAATATGGGAGCTCAAGTTCTCTTGCATAGTCAGCAAGAGCAAAATCATTTCCAAAGAGAACACCTTACCGCTCTCGATGATACTGCACTCGCACACGTCAATGAGTTGCTTCATTATTTATCTCTGCCATCTCCGGACCGTGACATAGCAGTTGCTGTTTCAACCGAGTTATTAACTCGGGCAACCTTATCTTATATGGATTTACCTCTCTTGCTCGATCTATAGGACAGCTGCTCAACTTTATCATTTTTGTAATTAAATGTAATCTATAGGCAGCGTCTTTTGTATCAAGGCAAACTTTTGTATAATTATCTAGTTGTCTTTTTACATTTTGGATCTTGTACAACATTTGTATAATTATCTAGTAATGAAAGTCTCTTTTCCTTATTTTGGATCTTGTACAACATTTGTATTATTATCTAGTTCTCATGATGCCACATAATTTGTGAATCTGAGACCTTAATATGTGAATCTGAGACTTTGTTTTGTGAATCTGAGACCTTATCATGTGAATCTCAGACTTTGTTTTGTGAATATCAGATCTTAATTTGTGAATCTCAGACCTTAATATGTGAATCTGAGACTTTGTTTTGTGAATCTGAGACCTTATCATGTGAATCTCAGACTTTGTTTTGTGAATATCAGATCTTAATTTGTGAATCTCAGACCTTAATATGTGAATCTGAGACTTTGTTTTGTGAATCTGAGACCTTATCATGTGAATCTGAGACTTTGTTTTGTGAATATCAGATCTTAATTTGTGAATCTCAGACCTTAATATGTGAATCTGAGACTTTGTTTTGTGAATCTGAGACCTTATTTTGTGAATCTCAGAACTTATTTTGTGAATATCAGACCTAATATGAAGAGATCAACACCAGCTAGCTCTACTAGTGAAGTATGTCAACCAACTAAAAAGAAAAGAAACTATAAAGAGCGATTGCCGGTGTTGAGGACCCGGATGTCTCCAGCTGGACTTTACCACTTTCTTCACAATGAGGATATTCCGCTATCAGAGAAACAAATTCAAGCTATCCAAGAAATGGGATTTGGTTTTCTATTGCTTCTTCAAATAAAGAAAGTTCCGGGAAGCTTGGCATATTGGCTTGTTTCGAATTATGACCCGATTAAAGGATGCTTGTTGGACGGGAAGCTTCCGATTTTAGAGGAAGATATATATCTTTCCCTGGGATTACCAATGGGTCCAAATGTTGTCATTGAAGCGTCTAATGGAGATAAGTGCCCTGTTTATCTGTCTGTTTTGGAGAAGTTCAAAAGCCAATTCGGCAATGATTCCATTGATGTCAAAGACATTCTGGCCAAGCTCCCTACACAAAAAGAAGGCGGAGATGATTTCAAGCGCAATTTCATCATTTACATTTTCTCCGCTCTTTTAGGGGGTGTTGTAGGGAATCAGGCCAGTTTGAAACTTCTTAAAAGTCTTGCAAACACCGACTCGATCTCTGATTTCAACTGGTGCAACTTCATCAAAAGGAAGTTGGCTGACCAAGTTCAGTCTTGGCAAAAGGAAGAGTTTGAGACCAAACAGTTGAAAGAAAACTGGTTTGGTGGCCCAATTATGGCCTTGGTTTTTGTTTATCTAGACCGGTGTGTCTTCAAATCACGCCTTGTTAGTCGCCAGTTTCCGACACTCTCCACCTGGACAACAGAAGCTATATTGAAGAGAATTAATGATGAACTGAACGACAAAAATTCTAAGACGAGAACTTTTGGCAGGGGTTCTGTTGAGCCTCCACTTGTAATGAGTCAGCATATGCCACATGCACCTTCTTCACTTCTTAAAATTGACTTTCGGCAGACTTCCAAAAGTCTTGGTGCTCCTTCTTCTGAACATCAATCTGTGAAGCAATCTGAACAACAACAACCTGAGCAACAACAATCTGAACATGCTGAAACTGCTGCTCCTGCTGTATCTAGCAATTCAGGCAGTGCTATTGAGTTTGTTGATAAATTTGCGGAATCCGCAAAGGTCTTGGCTCAAGCCTTTTTGCAGTACAAAAGTCTTGCTAGCCAAGCTCCCAGCAAGCTACATTCCTCACCAACAGTTGATAAACTAGTTGCAGCTGCGGATGGTATGGCAGAAGGTTTTAGGTTATCCCAACAAGAAAAGTGTGGGAATGAGGATAATAGGAAGGATGAGGATAATGGGAAGACTGTGGAGGAGAAGGAGATTGTGGATAATGAGGAGCATGAGCAGAACGAGGAGAATATTTTGTCTTGTAATGTTGAGAATATTGCCGAGAATACAGAGAGAATTACTGGGTGGTCTGAGGCTGATTTGTTGGCGGTACTGGAGATTATGGATGAAGCCTTCCAACCAATACAACCACATCATTCACCACCAAAACCAGAATGCCCATCCTTTAGGCTCCTACCACTTGATGACCATCTTTTATCTCAACCCGAAGAATTTTTATCTCAACCTCAACCTCAACCTCAACCTGAAACCGAACCTCAACCTCAACGTCAACCTGAAACTGAACCTCAACCCGAACCTTCCACATCTTATGGTGAAGCTGATCAACCTGAATCTGATCAAGCCGAACCTGAACCTGACCATTCTGAGCCCACAGTGGAAGTAGATCTAGTTGATATAACACAAACTCCAGCTGTTTACACTCGTCGAGGTGTTCGTGTGAAGACAGCTTGTAACAAGAGGCCTACAGTTCCAGCAGAAGTCTATCGATCTCCGTATCTCCAAAGAAACACTAATATTCTCAAGGATTTTACTCAAGCGGAGAAGAATGTATTGGATTTCATCCTTGTGGAATCACTTGATGAAAGGTATTTATCTTATCATAAGTGGTTAAAAATTACATTTTCCTGATTTTTTTCCTTATTTGGTACATCTCAGACGTTATTTTGTGAATGTCAGACCTTGTTATATGAATCTTAGATGTTGTTATGTGAATCTTGGACCTGATTTAGTGAAACTGTTAGGTGTTTTTGGTGAAACCTGAACTTACTGCTTAATTTGTGAATCGTGGAGCTTGTTTTGTGAAACTGGATGGTGATTTTGTGAAACTTACTTAAAATGTGTGTGACCTATGCTTCCAGGGAGATTCTTTTCAAAAGTGAAACCCAGACATTGACAAGGAGGCAATTGAAGAGTTTGGTTGAAGGTGATCAAGTATCTCCCTATGTGATAAATGTTTGGTGTGAAATCCTAAACAGTGGTGAGAGCTTGAGATCACGGGATTCTGCTTGTCGATTATTTGTGCCACATTCCACTGACAGTGTTAGTGTTTGTCTTACTACCCCTTCTCTATAGCCCCATTTTACATGGAGTTCAGTTATAACCATTACTCACACATGATGCTATTTTTGTTCCAGTGTCTGGACAATGTTGATGTTGCTGCAGCGCAATTAGTAAGTCTTTTATTTGGTTTTATTATCTGTTCTTACGTTTATTTTTAAAATATAGATGAGAAGGTGGACTTGTCTTTTTAATTCAGTGCATTTTTTCTTCTGTCTTTCAGATTTTGACTCCAATCATCGCTCCCTCATGCCCACCATTCTTGTTTTGTTTCGATCTAAGACCAGAATCTTGCAAATGCCAAATCATCCATCCCATGAAAGACATATCTGTTGATTACACTCCTTTTTATAAACCCACGGTACGTCTCTTGTATCCACTTTGGGACTGCGTTCTGAGTCTATGACCTTTGTAATTTCTCTCACTAATTACTCTTTTGTTCATACAGCAAGACAGGCTCATCAACCTTCTTCAATCAAAGTTGCCATCAGTGACAGGCCTTACCTCGATGGCAATGCCTGAAGTGTTTGTCCCAAAATCAATTCTGAAATGCAATCAAATTGATAATGGCCTCTATTTGCCGAACATATTGGAGAATTACAAAGGGAACAAAACTAATTCTCTAATAACCGTAAATACTGTAAGTTTCTTTTCAACATCTAATTTAATTTTTATACATTTGCACCAACTTTAATATTCCACAGTTTTTTTGAAACCTTTGGTTTTTTTTTTGCATTAATAGGAAGGTCAGCTCAGGCGCTTTGCATTGAGGGTGTGCCATCAAATTGCTACATGTTCTGGGAACCTATCCAAAGAAATAGTCGAAAAAGATGCACTAGAATTGAGTTCCTCTCTGGGACTACCTTTCACTGACAAGGAATTGGTGACTTGTGTTGGGAGAAGAACAAAGACAATTGCACAGTAATGTCATACTTTTTCTTTGATTTTTTTTTTAAAAAAAAAATTGTGAGAGAGATATGTACTAATTGCATTTGTTCAATAATTAAGTGAGGTTCTGGTGTCCACTCCGTGGATGGAGGTCACTAGAGATGCGTTGCAGAGCCTTACATCGCGTGGGCTTATTATGGATCAGGTAAATATTATGCATGTTTCCTTATTTGGTGAATCTCAGACCTTATTTTGTGAATCCTAGATCTTAGTTTTTGAAACTAAGTTGATTTCGTGAAACTGGATGATTCACTCGATGTCTCTTTTTCCTAACACAATTTTATTTTGTAGATCATTGATATTGTTGGGATTACGCGCACAGTGGGTAGATCAAATGTGCTTTACTTGCCAACAACAGTATATGTGAGCGTCAAATCCTTTAGACGTTGATATTCAAGTATTTTGCATTCTTAAATTTGTTTCGAAAAAAGTGTACAAATTGCCTTTTTGTGAGATGCAGGCTGTTGATGCAGAGACTAACCCGGAGATTTGGGGTCAATACATAAAGCCCCAATACATTCCAGCTGATGGTAGCCATATCTACATGGTCAGTTCTGCTATTCATTTTGTTATTTATTTACTGTTGTTCACAAGTATTGTTGATTGGTTTCTGATGTACATTTACTTTCTCAGGTTTTTATTCCTTTCCATTGCAAGAAGTTGAAGCATTGGTGGGCTTGTATCTGCGACTTAAAGCAGGGAAAGAATTTCATCCTTGACTTTATGCAAAGTATAAATGTGGATGAAGACAACCACCAGGCCTCAGAGATTGTATGATTTTTTTCCAAAATATTTGTTTTTAATCTTTTAAAAGTATACCCCGAAAATATATTTGATCTTTTATTGCCTCTTTCTTTTCAGTTGTACAATGTTGCAACAATTCTTGGAGAGTCTTACAGATCTTTGCTGTACATGCACCTTAATGAAGTTGTCAATTTGGATGTTCCACAACAAAGAACAAGGTATGTCAATCTGGGTTAGAGCTTGTTTTGTGAATCTCAGACCTTATTATGTGAATCTGACGCTTTGTTTTGTGAATCTCAGACATTATTATGTGAATCTGAGAACTTGTTGTGTGAATCTAAGACTTTGTTTTGTGAATCTCAGACCTAATTATGTGAATCTCAGACCTTAGTATGTGAATCTGAGAACTTGTTTTGTGAATCTAAGACTTTCTTTTGTGAATCTGAGAACTTGTTTTGTGAATCTAAGACTTTGTTTTGTGAATCTCAGACCTAATTATGTGAATCTTAGACCTTATTATGTAAATCTGAGGCTTTGTTTTGTGAATCTCAGACATTATTATGTGAATCTAAGAGTTTGTTTTGTGAATCTAGTTATGATTGTGGAGTTTTTGTGCTGAAGTGGTTGAGTGCATTAGATGATCAAAGTTTATGGACGAAAAGTGACTATTTTGAGGTAAGTTCATTAGTATACGAAAGTGACTATTGTGAGGAGTATGAATATATTTCATTAATATACGTCACTCTTTGCAGAATTTTCCAGAATATCGAAAGTCTATAATGTTGGAACTTCTCAAATGGGATAAAAATACGAAAAGGTACACTTCGTTATATTTCATTAATATACGAAAAATGACGTGAATTTCATTCCTTCATAACTTTGCTGAATATTTCGTAATTAACTTTGCTGAATATTGTACTTGTTTTTGTTTGTGTAGGTTTTCACTTATTGATAAAGCCAAGAAATGAGCCTTCAAAGCAAACGTTAATCTTAGGAATTTTTGTTGAATGTAATTAAAGTTTCATTGTAGTCTAATTAACATTTCCAGTTAAATGTAATTAAAGTTTCCAATTTCAATATTTGAGTTTGATGACCATTACTTTGCAAGTCGCAAACCAATGTAAGGGCCATATCTATGTTCATAACAACCAAATGACAACATGGCTAACAAAATCCAATAGATTCATATGAAAACGATTGACATCAAATTCTGTTAAAATAAAAGCATAATCATAATAATCGACATCAACACCGTAAACCATTGAAAATGAAGGAAAAGGATAGGATTGAGAAGTTGGCCTAGACAACCTACTGTTAATTTTAAGCAACACTCTTCTTCGTGTTCTTCGTCTTCTACCAATTCATATTAAAAGCTCTGACATTCACAAAATAAGGTCTGACATTCACAAAATAAGGTCTGACATTCACAAAATAAGGTCTGACATTCACAAAATAAGGTCTGACATTCACAAAATAAGTTTCAGACCTTCTATGTTCAAATATCAAGCTCTAAGTTTCACAAAATCTTGTCGAAGTTTCCCAAAATCAAGATAAGAGAAAGAGTTAATCAAAGTAAACGTAA